>JAJOZX010008758.1:0-97500 GCA_023014485.1 Bathynomus jamesi
TCTTAGAGTTGGAGTTTTTCTTCGTTCAACTTCATATTGTTGTCTTCTGCCACTGGAATTATATATATATAATATATATATATATATATATATATATATATATTATATATATATATATATATATATATATATATATATATATATATAATATTAACCGACCCAGGCTCAAAGGGGTGACAAATATATATGTTTTTCTTAAGTCTCACCCCTGGAATTTGTTATGCATGTCGATAGAAAGTTTTGAGTGAAGTTTCAGCCCGATTCGATTGTATTTAGTGGTGCCGACAGACTCTGAAATGTGTAGTTTTTCCGCACCACCCAGGAGGTAACTACAACAGGCGTGTTTTTTTTAAGTGGTATCCCCCAATAGGTCCAATCCACTTTTTTTAATGTTAACTCATGATGTTGATGTGCTTCCTGTCTTTATCATCGATTTCTTTGCCTCTTGAAACCGCTCTCAGTGTTTTTCCACGACTTGAAAAAGGTACTGCAGTTGTTGTTCGTTTTTTGTGAGATGACTGCTGAAATTCTGAATTAATGTGACCCGCTCTCTGCATTATCGTTTACAACATTCATTGTTTTAACATATTCCTTGGCTAATTTATAGTCGTCCCTGTTATGCTGTAGGATCTACTTCGAGAAACGTAGATTGAAGGAACAAATTCTCAAAGAAGAAGCGACTTGAGCTTGTGACAAAGTCCGCCAGATTTTCTCCAGTGGGTCGTCATGAGTGTGGTCAAAAACAATTCGTGTTTCTGGTATTTCTGAATCAGGTCTTTCTAATGTCTGAACCATCTGCTGTTTCACTTGCAAAGTTATGCCATCGTCAAAAAAGGCAAGCGACAGAAGTTCTTCATTTAGATACCAGAGGTGACGGCATAGTGCTTTGCAAGCTATTGCTGAAAGTTCCTTATCATATTGCTGAAGCTTTTGTAGATACTCCAAATCGGTTCTTGGTGCAGAAGATGCGATGGGAGCCGCAAACCATTTTGGCACATAAAAGCGAGCAGCATAGCGAGAGATGCGTTCCATTGCACTCTGTTCCTGTTTTGTCAGGTTGAACTGCCAGCGAAACAATACAATTTTGATGGCATAAATCACTCGTGACAGCCGCCTAGCGCGATGTAAAGCCCCAGGTTGACGAAAATGTATTCCTGAGGGAACACCACCTAAATTAATAATTAATAATTGATAATTCAAGAAGTTCGCGATAATCCGCTCTTCGGTGACTTCTCGCAAGTTGTTCTTCGCACAGTGCGAGGATTTCTGCTTTCCACGGCATGTTTGTATTGGCAGTTTCAAATCTTTTATCCATTTGTTTCCAGGAATTCTTGAAACGTTTGAAAAGTAATATATCCGGTCCCGTTGAACCACCGTAACACTTCTGGAAGACGTCTGATATCACAATTTCATTAATATGGTCCCGACAGGCCAAAGAAAGGAGTTTTCTATCAAGCTTACTTTCGATTATCATGCAAGCGCCCTTTTTTGGCCAGTATTGCTAGCCAGTATCAAAACACACTGCTTGAATACATTCTCGCAAATTCCAATCGTCTAAGCCAGGGGTCACCAACCTTTTTTTTTGTTCACCGCCCACTTTTACGATTTTTTAAAAATTAAAAAAACTTATTGCCGACCTTAGATCAAAAAGAATAAATCGACATAATCGATAAAATAAATAATGAAATAAATGTTTAATTACCTTTAATGTGAGCCCACTAGTGGGCGCTACCGCCCAGGTTGGTGACCCCTGGTCTAAGCATTCTAGAACTGCTTCTGCAATTCTTTCGCCTTCTCCAGAAGTAAGTTTGGGTACTGCTAGAAGCTTAGACTTTCTTCCACCGGATACAAGAATAGCTAGCCTATCTATTTTTTCATCACCTGTTATATCTTGCATTACTTTACCATCCCAATGAATGGTAAGCGGAACGTTAGAGGTAAAGGTTTGCTTAATGTCATCTGCAATTTTTTTGCATACAACACACTTCGCCCTCTGTAGAGTACTTCTGCTCAAAACAACATTGTCAATGTCATGTCCAAGAGAAGTTGCAGCAGCTGAAAGCACCATAACAGCACTACGATCACTGGTTTTTGTTCGGTCTAATGCTATTGCCAGATCAGGTGTTACGATGCGCTTACGCTTATTTGATAATGTGCTGCTTGAAGGTTTGGATGTCATTTCAGGAGTGACGATGTGCCTGGCTCTGGTTGCTCATCACTACTACTGCTTGAACTGCTATCATTGAATTCAGCAACAACTGATGACAATTTCTTTCGCAATGCCTCGGCTTCTTTTAGTGCAGCTTGTCTTTCATCTCTTCCGTTGTCGCATTTGCTTAGCGCTCAGTTTCTTATCAATATCAATCATGTAACCTCGCCTCCCTTTTTCTCTCTGAGCTTGTAGGAATGATCTGTCTTCCTCATTTGACATTTGTAAAGCATTTGCGTGAGCTATGTCAAAAAGTTTATCTAACCTACCTTGGAATTCAGTTTTTTTTAATTTGATTTTGATTACGGTTTGATTTTGATTTTTGAAGTGATCTGAAGTTCTCGTACATTTTTTGAGTTTTCGTTAGTACATGCTGTTTGGCTCTGGTGGGTATTTTCGCCTTGTCCCAAATCTCAAAAATTTCAGCATAAACTATCAGGTCATCCCATAAGTAATGTCGTTTTTTATGATAGATTAAGTTTAAACTAGTCGTACTCGGTTTAAGCATACATTTTCCGAAGGTTATATCTAAGAGGAGATCTATCGTGTTTCACTACATACTTTACAGACCTTGACCAGTGAAAAAAGTGTATTTTGCTTTATGTGAACCCCTCATAAACATGGCGGTATCAAGAGAGCATATCAGGCATATAATGCTTTAAGAGTTCAAAAAAGGGATTAGTGCTACTGAAGCAACGCGAAACATCCAGGATGTTTATGGCAATGATATTCTGCATGTGAGGAAATATCAAAGATGGTTTCAAAAGTTTAGGAATGGTGACTGCTGTTTGACAGATGCAGCACACACTGAACACCCTGCTGAGTTTGATGATGACCTGCTTTTAGCCACACTTGAAGAAGACTGTTCAACAATTGTCGAAGAATTGGCCCAGAAACTCAATTCATCCCCGTCCACCATCCATCGACATTTGCAACAACTCAGGAAAGTGACTAAGTTAAGAAAATGTGTGCCACATGAATTGTCAGTCGACACTCTGAGGGTGCGGGTAAACATTAGCACAGCTCTTCATTCCCGTGAACTCCAAGATCTGTTTTTGCACCGTTTAGTGACTGGTGATGAAAAGTGGATACTGTACCAGAATGTTAAGCGCCATCGACAGTGAGTTTGTGCCGGAGAACCAGCGACACCACAGCCAAAACCAAATCTTCACCCTCGGAAGGTGTTGCTTAGTGTTTGGTGGGATAAAAGTGGTGTAATACACTTTGAAACCTTACCACACAACCAAACAATCACCGCTCAAATCTACTGTCAACAACTGGATCAATTGAACACTGCACTAAAAGAAGAGAGACCACCTTTGGTTAATCGGAAATGAATCGTGTTCCACCACGACAACGCACGTCCTCATACCGCTCGGATCACTTCTGCAAAAATTGTGGAGCTTGGGTGGGAAAAACTTCCACATCCTCCATATTCTCCAGACCTTGCGCCTTAAGATTATCATCTCTTAAGGAGTCTGCAAAACTATCTTGACGAGAAACAGTATACTTCTTTAGATGACCTGCACACCAGTCTTTGTAGGTTTTTTGCCTCAAAACCGCCTGAATTTTATAAACATGGCATTGAAAAGCTTGTAGGACGTTGGCAGAGTGTCATTGATTCCGATGGAAAATATATACTAGATTAAAAAGTTTTAGTAGAGTTTTTTTTGTCCTTCAAATTCCAATCTAAAAAACGACATTACTTATGGGATGACCTGATATGTTGGATGCTTCTTTCAATGTTTTTTTTTACTGTTTGTGAGACAGAAAAGCCGATGTAGTACATCTCCATTGGATGGAAGCTTCTTACTGCCAATTGTGTCAATTGGCTGTCCAGTCAGCCATATTTAAGTTTTTCTTGTTTTAATTGAATCTGACATGGTGAAGGATGAAATCTGCAAATATTAATGGAAAACACTTGCGCATCCATCTCTCACTGCGTCGTAAACAATACTGACGCGAACAGTATTTTATATTATACAGGGTGGGCCGTAAGTTTCCATACATAGGAAAATTTAAACGTTTGTTTTTATGTTTCAGATACCCTAAGAATATGCGTTTGTAAGATCTTGTTTACTGATGAAGCAAATTTTTACGTCAATGGAGAGGTTAATCGGCAAAACATACGTTATTGGAGTAATGCTAACCCTAACTGGCTGAGTCCGACGAAGATGCAAGGTGCCGGTAAAGTGATGGTGTGGGCCGGGATATGGGGTGACAGAATTATTGGACCAATTTTTGTCAGTGGAAATCTTAATGCCGAAAGGTATCTTAACATGTTGCAAGAAGAGATTTTCCCATCCCTGCTAAACGAGGAAGGTAACTTCCCAGTTTACTTCCAGCAAGATGGAGCTCCACCTCATTATGGTCTTCACGTGCGTCGGTATTTGGATCAGCAGTTTCCGGATGCTTGGATTGGTCGGCGTGGTCCTGTGGAGTGGCCTCCCAGATCCCCAGATCTCACCCCCCTTGATTTCTATCTTTGGGGACACTTGAAGGCCATGGTGTATCAGGAAAAGATACAAGACATAAATCATCTAAAGGAACGTATCACCAACGCCATTACAAGCATAACGTCAACTGTGCTAATGCGTGTTCATCAACAGTGGGGAACACGTATTGAAATGTGTTTTCAAAACAATGGCAACCATGTAGAGCATATTATATAAATAAAAATGGTTGTCCATAAAAAAATGTTTATTTTTCCTATGTATGGAAACTTACGGCCCACCCTGTATATATATATATATATATACTACTAAAGAGAATTTAAGGGTCAAAGGAAATTTTTTGATCATTTTTGTAAGTATGTCTTTTTAAGCCAGATAGGGTTAGAATATCCCCCTTTGGGTTGTCATTTGGACTATAGACATCACGTTATTATGGGACATGCAATCATTGCACTTATCTTTAGAAACTTTTTAAGTTAACCCAGATTTCCTTTTCATAGATTTGAAGCACGAACTTAGACTAAACTGACAACCTGCCTCGAAACACCCATTGTGACACCTCATGCACCATTTGCACGTGTTTTGCATGAGTGTCATTCCATGCATGCCAATTTTAGCAATAAAAGGGCTGAGCATTTTCCATTCATCATCACTTGAAATTTGAAGATGGTTTGACGACAACTCAGCATCCAAGACAGGGGAAGGGCCATTGGCTGGCTACAAGATGGACAAACTCAGAAAACTGTGGCTCAGCGTCTAAATGTAAGCCAAAGCGTTATCGGCAGACTCTGGCAGAGGTTCAGGACAACTAATGCTGTTCAGAATCGCCTCCGTTCTGGAAGACCCCGATCAACAACAGCACGAGAAGACCACTTCCTGATGATAACGGCGTTGCGACAGCGCTTTGTGACCGCACGGCATCTTCGGGATCAACTCAGAGGTGCCAGAGGCACCAACGTGTCCGACCAGACCATTAGGAATCGTCTGCGAGACCGAGGTTTGCGATGCCGGCGTCCTGCAGTCCGACCACCGCTACTTGACCGTCACAGAAGGGCTCGCCGAGATTGGTGCAGACGTCATATCCGGTGGAACCGTGGTCAGTGGGCAGAGACAATGTTCACAGATGAGTCACGCTTTTCGCTCCAGTTCAATGATGGCCGGGCTCGTGTTTATCGTCGTCAAGGAGAGAGATCTGCTGATGTCAACGTTGCTCAACGTCTACCATTTGGAGGAGGAAGTGTGATGGTGTGGGCGGGGATATCCATGAACCACAGAACCCCTCTGTACGTCGTCAACGGAAATTTGACTGGTCAGCGTTATCTCAACGAGATTGTTCAACCTCTGGTAATTCCACTTCTGCAGCGGATAGGACCAGGAGCTTGGTTCCAGGACGACAACGCAAGACCTCATCGTGCCAGGGTGGTGACCGACTTCCTGCAGGAGCAGAACGTTCAGCACATGGATTGGCCTGCATATTCACCCGACTTGTCACCCATTGAGCATGCGTGGGATGAACTAGGGCGGCGAGTTCGATCACACCACGTCCCTGCCGTCAACCTCCGGCAACTGGCTCAGCGATTAGTCGCAGAATGGCAAACGATCCCTCAACGTTATTTCCAACGCCTGATGAACAGCATGCGCCAACGTTGTCAAGAATGTGTGAATGCTAACGGTGGCTACACCAGTTACTGAAGCTTCTGCGACTTGTGTGAACATCATTTTGGGGGGTGCATGACTTTTTTTCATCAGGGTAATAAACTAGTCTAATCAAAAGTTTTTGTTTTGTGTTTTCTGTTCTTGAACCATCAAAGAATTATTTTGTCATTAGTCGTCACCATTTTAGCTCGTTAGCTTATATTTATATGCACAAATATTTTTGACCCTTAACTTCTTTTTAGTATATATATATATATATATAAGCACACCGGACAAAAAATTAGTCACCCCTAATAGCACCGATAGTAGGAAGTTCAAGGTCACACAGAGGGCGCTGATGTAGCATTGGTAAGTGACAAGTAGCGGTGACGTAGCACACAGGATCAGATCTGTTTCGTGAGGTGGTGAAGAACAAAGTGTGTGTTGGATATAGTCTGCGAAATGGGTCGTGAGGCAGACGTTACTCAGTGGCAAAAAGGAGCCATCGTGTTTGGCAGAGCCCACGGACACAAAATGTCTGAAGTATCCCAATTTGTTGGTGTGTGAACGCGTACTGTCCAGCGAGTTTACAAAGAGTGGTGTAGTTCGCAATCAACTGAAAATCGACGGCGTAACTGTGGCCGGAAAACAATTCTCGACAATAGGGACCGCCGCCATGTTTCTCGTCTAGTAACTGCAAATCGTTTTCAAACCAGAGAACAATTGCTCCAAGAAACCAATGAGGTTCTCCAGCGACCAATTTCCGAACGGACATTGCGACGAGAACTGCATGCGATGGACATCTGGTGCAGGGTACCACGGAAGAGGCCGCTGTTAACAGCAAGTCACAAATTGGCACGTTATAAATGGGCTCAGAGGCACAAAAACTGGACTGCGGCAGATTGGAAACGTGTAATTTGGTCCGATGAGTCCCGTTTTTGTTTGTTCTCCAATGATGGGAGGCGACGAGTACATCGCAGGTCCAATGAAGCCTTTAATCCTGAATGCGTCGGTGTTGTTGTTCAGGCTCGAGGTGGTTCCGTGATGTTCTGGGGATGTTTTTCGTATCACGAAATGGGCCCCCTCGTTCCAGTGACGATGAATTTGAACCAGCAGGCGTACCTCCGCATACTAAACTCGCCGGATTCGTGCGGTTATCAAGGCCAGAGGCGCCGTCACACGTTATTAGGTACATTCTGAGGGGTGACTAATTTTTTGTCCGGTGTGCTTATATATATATATATATATATATATATATATATAGCTTGAAAACAAGGAACGCAGTGGCCGCCCTTCCACTTCTCGTACGGATGAAAATGTCAGATTCGATTTCTGGTACGAGCAAATGTTTCTTCATTTTTAAACTTTTTGTGCCATTTGTGAACGTTAGCTACACTGAGAGCATCATTTCCAAAAGCTGTTTTAATCATTTCGTTCGTCTCCGAACGCGCGTTGTTCCATTTCAGACATTTATACGTACTGCAAGAACACACCCTCCTTTTAAGCATTCCAACCAACTACTGACTCGTGGCAGATTTTGTTTGACTGCAGACGCCAGAGGGCAGGAAGACTCACATATGTAAACGGTTATTTCTTATTTGCATTCATTTGTCCGTAGCACTTTTTGATCACTCCTCGTATGTAAAACATGTGTATATGTATGTATATGTAAAATATATGTATGTATGTTCATGTCGGTTCAACGGAATTTTGGGTCGAAAAAACGTGACCATCACCGGTTTTTTTTTGGTTTTTTTTTGTACACTTCTAGATCTTGGTGAGAAAAACAGAATGGCACTTGTTTCAACACTCCAGGTCATATGGTTCCGGAGATATGGCCATTCGAATTTTCTAAAAAAAAAGGTCAATTTCCAAGGTCATACCATATTTCAACATGAAATATCTCGGCTCCTATTGCACTTAGAGACCATTTAAACACTATTTTAAAGCTTTTAAGCAGATCTACAATTTTGTTTCTATTGATATTTTACATCAGTGGTAAAAAAAAAAAGTTGATATTATTTTTGACATTTGACTTTGTGTCGGTCATTTGATGTCACAACCGATTTTTTTCTCCTTTCACCCAATTTTGGGCACACATGTCTACTAGGGTGGCCCATTTCTCAATTTTTTGTAAAAGTATAGGTTATCGTAGTTTTTCCCATTATTTGGCACTATACTAGCACATTGGTACCATTTTTACAAAAATTGATCAGTATTGACGGGTCTCGCATCGACCTTGAAATTTTTTTTTTTTTTTTTAAATGCATACTTTTTAACGTTTTACTGAATCAAGATAAATCATTAAGTAGGGATGTTTTCTGAATCCTCTTGATGAGAGAAGTCGTTTGGTGTGCCTTCCAATGTCATACGACTAACGGTTTAAAAGTTGTGCCTGTATACAGGTAATACCAATGTGCTAGTGTAGTGCCAAATAATGGGAAAAACCACGATCACCTATACTTTTCAAAAAAATCAGCAAATAGCAGACAAATAAGGAAGAAAAACAATAACAAACTCACTTTTGCATTGTATTGACCACTATCACACGTCACTGGCTGCAACGTTGTCCCTCTGTGCTGTCATCGTGGCGAGTGATGACTTCTTGAAGTCGCCGAGCTCTTCCGGTTCTTTTCCACCACTTGCAGAAGATCCTGCAGCTGTGCCTCGTCCTTTGTGACCGTGTTCGCATAGTTTTATATCAGTTGGACTCCTCTTTCAGCGACGTCATTGGTGACCTGGAGATTAGAGATCACATCCTTCAGACGACAAAAGTCCTCGTTCTCGTCCCACTTATCAGTTGGCAGGGTGAGCCACGAAGACCCATACATCTTCAGACCTGCAAATAAGAACCAGGAGGACTCGTCGATCAGGTCGGGGAGTAGCGTCATCTCGTCGACTGAGACGTTCTCGTATGTGAAGTCTTTGGGTACAGGGAGGTGGGACAGCTTCTCTGCCATCTGTTGCTTCACAGTGCCATCCACCTTGTTGCTGCATAGAGCGAAGATGGTCTGAGGCCTCAGATACCAGAAGTGCCGCCTCATCACTGCCAGTGACTCTTCTGCCACCTCGCGGTCCGCTGCCCTATACCTCAGAAAACGCTGGTATAGTACCAGGTCATTCAACGGCGCATCAGCTGCTACAGGGGCCGCCAACCAAGCTGGTACGTACAGAAGAGCGATAAAACACCACGATCCTGTGCAGTTTGTCGACCAGCTCGGCGTCGAGCTCCAGCTGCCTACTGAACATCAGCAGTTTTGTGTAGTAGATGACCTGAAACAGAATAGGCACCGTTGTAAGACAGGTTTATTGTTACCAATTACTTTGTTTGCGTTATAATGAAATGTTTATCTTTGAATAACATTTAAACTTATCTCTAGATTATTTTTGTTTGAAAATACTAACTTTAGCCATCCATCTTGCGTGGTGGTAGGCTCCTGGGCGCATGAAGTGAATGCCACGGCGTGGTTGTGTCCCGAGTACCAGGAGCGTGATCTCTGCCACTTCCCGGTAATCGTCTCTGACGAAACCAGAAGCTGTGCTCAGGAAGCTGACCGCCGCGTCCCGGAGTTCTATTAGCCACGTACTCCGCCAGATTCTCGACCTGCAGCTCGCAGTAGGTCGAGAGATCGAGCTCGTCCCATCTTCAAAAATAATAAACAAGAAAATTGTGAGAGAAAATTCTGAAGTTCCGGTTTGGCTTGCTGTTTTATAAACTAGTGGAATATCATGTGTGTCCTAACTTTACCTTGCACAAAAAATGAACTAACCTTCTCTTCAACTGCTGAAACAAAGGATCAGTTGGTGCCGTAGTCCTTCCGAGCAGGGTGACGGCTACTGCCCCCACGATAAGCTCTAGGACGTGATGACGGCATCCCAGCTGGAGTAGCGGTCGCCCGAGCATGTTTTCCAGCCGGACAACTGCACCCTGCACCCTCGCCGTTTGGTGGAAGTGGTGTCGAAGCAGAGTCCGATGACGCTCTCCTCACATCCCCAATCTTCGAGAGCATGTATGGTTGCCCGCGCCTGCGACAGTCCGGTGCCGTCAGCAACAGCTGGGACTGACAGCAACTTTCCTTCTGTGCAATGAGGAGCCCCGGAGATGAGAATTGCTTGGCGGTGCTCCGCCGTTCCAAGGAAGTTCTGAAACACATGCCATATATTTCAATTTCATGGTTGTAAAGTAACCTATTTTTGTTCACATTCAGTTCTCTTTTTAATTGACATTATGCTTCATGAATCTCATTACTAAATTGATAGCTATGAAAACTTAATCAACTGACCTTGACCATTTTGCCATCCCAGTGGACAACAGTGTGCCTCGGTGGCGTGAAGGAGTCCTTCACAGCCGTCGCCACTTCACGGCGATGTGACACACTTCCCCGGCGAGCCGTTTCTTTCGAGATGCTGAACTGATTGAGGTCTGCTGGTGGATCCGCCGAACGTGTGATAGCAGCCACAATGCTTACTACCTATGTAGAGAATGGAAAGTGGAAAGGAAACTGTCAAGAATACATGTGGGTTACGGGACACTTTAAAACTGACGCTATCGATGAATACTATACACAATACGCACCTGATTATTGGACATGCGGAAACGATCAGCCACTTCCATGACAGCAGGTGCATTAAGGATGCGGCGAGGAAGATTGACAGACACACTTGGCTCTTTCGGCAGGGGGAACGCTGTTCTGTCTCCGACTCTCCTGACATGCCAGTATCATCATTCTCCATGGCCTCATCTCTGGTTTCGTATGCACACTTTGAGGTTTGCGGCTCCTGGCGAGGACGTTTTCTTCCTTCCTGTAGCTTTCTTTTTACAGCGAAAACTTTATCGTTCCCGCTCATCGTTGCCACCCGAGGACCACGTTGATCGAGGTAGAAGTCAATGTCTTCTTTCTTGTCCTTGTCGGACAGCAGTCGATTCTTCTTTATATCTTCGACAGCGTCAGATGCTCCGATATCCCACAGCTTGTCCACACTGTCCGAAAACTTCTGCCGTTTTCCTCCGGCGTCAGTTTCTCGTTTTCTGCTCTTTTGGAGTAAGTGCCACTCTTTCCACAATGCCTCTAGCTTCCGTTCGCAGTTGAGCTTTGCGATTGTTTTAATGCGGGCCATGTTCCAAAACTTTAAGACGTTGTTTACGGTTTCTTTAAATGCGTCTTTCCTGTTAGCAGTGTACTGGATAACACTGAAGAAGTATTGCAAAACCTGCCGTGTTGTTGGCAATTTGCTACCACTGATGGAGGACGACGGTTGGCCAACTAAAAAAATTTCCGAGGCCGATCTTAGAGAAGGTAGCGATGTTGTTTTCGCCTTTCCTTTTGATGACTATTTGTAGCTTCAAGAGTTCTTCCAGTTATGGTTGCCATCGACTTGTCCATGACAAAGGATGAGGAACTCAGACAGAATTTCAAAATGTTATGATCTGCAAAAAAAGAAATAGGTTAGGTACCTGGCACAGGCATAGTGCATTTTCTAATTACCTATATATATTATACATTCCGCCCGAGTATGGTGACTCATTTTTTTGGAAAGTATAGGTGATCGTGGTTTTTCCCATTATTTGGCACTATACTAGCACATTGGTATTACCTGTATACGGGCACAACCTTTAAACCGTTAGTCGTATGACATTGGCAGGCACACCAAACGACTTCTCATTAAGATTCAGAAAACATCCCTACTTAATGGTTTATCTTGATTCAGTAAAAAGTTAAAAAGTACGCATTTTTAAAAAAACTAGTAATTTCAAGGTCGATGCGAGACCCCTAAATATTGATCAATTTTTGTAAAAATGGTACCAATGTGCTAGTATAGTGCCAAATAATGGGAAAAACCACGATCACCTATACTTTTAAAAAAAAATTGAAAAGTGGGCCACCCTAAATTGTCTACCTTAAACGTAGAACAAGATTTTTAGTGTTGATTAAGTTAGTATAGACGCTACAGCCATTTCAGTGGACCATACCTACCTCTATTTTGACCAAGTACTTTTTTCCACCAAACTTTGGAGCGCCGTTTCTTTGGAACTGTTTGAGCTAGTGTTGAGAAAAGTACCATTAGATTTGTCTCACTGAGATCTATAATGTCTGCTATTTTTAAGACTTTGCCTTTTTAATATGTATATTAAAATAACCTATTCCTTTATTTTTACCAATTGAGTTATAAGAACCGATTCTTGTCTAGCTGGGTGAAACCATGAAAAAAGAGGCATTAACATAACTTTATATTTAAAGAAAGCCGTTATTAGGTATTTACAATATATTTCATTTTTGGTTTCTTTCCCGCCTACCATCAGCTCCTTTTACAGAAACATAGACTTTCAACCCTGGCATTTGTCTACTCACATCTGGCGAATGATAGAAGTCAATTACTTTGGCAGCAGTTTCACTATTCAGGCGTTTCCCCAAACGCGGATTAGGAGTTGAAAGCACTCCCTTCTCCCTCACCAAACTCTGCTTGCCTAGCCATGTAATCTGAGCACTTAAATTCTTCTTTGATCTTTACTTGTGTCCATCTTTTTTGGTAGGATAGTAAGAATTGTCAGTTTTTCACTTCGACTTGTCACTTGATTAAGTTTCTCTCTTAGTTGTTGAAGAATATCCAGTTCTGTATCATCTGAGTCACTGCATGAAATTGGTTGTTTAGTTGCGAGTTCAAGCTTTCTTTTCACAACTACTTTCTTCAACTTTCTCTTTGTTTAACTACGAAGCTCATACTGCATTTCAACTACATCTCCAACGGTTTCTAGCTCAGATGGGCACTTGATGAGGTGGATGGTGATTTTTCAAGTGGTTCACATTCAGGCATTGGGGATGGACGATTTGCTAGCATATTTCGACAGGTTGCACATGCTTTATGATTATTTGTTAGTTTCAATTCAGGATTTTGATCAATCAAATTTTTAGTCAATGCACGAATGCCTTTTTTCACTTTTCCTTTGTTTTTTAAATGGGTCACAACAGAACCTGCCCATATTCAAACTGCTGAAATCCATGTTTATCTAAAAAGAAAAAAAACATGTAGCTTAAAAGCCAGGGTTGGGTTCAATTACACAAAATGGAAACGATTAAATTTTTTGTATTTTTCTTCAAATTAATTAGTATTGTACTTCACGATTTCAAGATCAATTACAATTAATTTTGTCAGAATCAATTACAATTACACAAATATAACTATCTATTCTATATATCTATAAAAATATATATCTAAGTATAACTAAGTAAACTATCAAAGGTTTATTTTCATTGGATGGTGTATGACTGCCAGATCTAGAGGTATAATTTTTAACAATTGACATTAATTGATCACTTACATCAGTTATAGCTCAAAAATCAATTACAATTACCTTTATTTTTATTTTATTTTGAATCAATTACAATTAATGGAAATTAGGATCAATTAATTAAATACACAATTGAGGGGTCGCGCGTCTTAAGATACCTAAGCGCCACCACAGGCGAAAATGTTTTTGATGGATATCACTATTTTCACCCTTCCTCTATCGCGTGGTTTGGGTTATGATGACCTTACAACACTAGAAGTATGGTTGAAAACATTATGAAGCGAACTACTTTTTTCACCTCTATCGCCAGCCAAAAGTTCACCCAAAGTTCGGCATAATAAGAAAATAAAAAAAAAATACATAAAATATGAAAATCTATTCCAAGAACTCATCTTCATTAGCATACTTAGAACTCTAAATTTAGCCAAAAATGAACGTTCTACTTCAATTAATAACAGATACTATTGCGAGAATATTGCTGAACTTTGGAGGCGATTTCTGGGGAATTTTAATTTTGGCGTTTTAGGTACCGTAAGACGCGGGACCCCTCAATTATAATTATTCATTGTATCCAACCTGTTAAAAGCAATTTTTGCTTAGATGGCACAAATAAAATTTGGAACCTACTGAGCTTGTTTCAGAGGCCTACAACAAGAAAAAAATGTGCAATTTGATTTACAGATTGGAATAAATACAGATGCCAAAAAAATCCTTGCTCCAAGGTTTAAATAAGCTTATTTTCACATGGGTACATACCGTTGTACACAATGAATAAATACACAGTTAAGTAATTCTATTAAAACTCATCTAACTTGAAACAACTTATTCTATAGGGTAGTACCTATAGCCTAGTATAAGGTACTTATATACGTACATAGCTTTACCTTTGAACAGGATAGCAGGTTCGAAGTTCTTCACACTTTTGAATGTCCATATAAATTAATTATGTAATTTTAATTACCTATATTATATAATTCTCCGAAATATACCAAAAAAAAAAAAAAAAATTATAGTAGGGCCGGATACTTATTCGACCAAATAACTGGGTTAGGTAAGGTCAGATAGTTACCGATTTTTTTGAAAATTAGCAGATATTATATATATCAGTAAGAAAAATCTAATGGTATTTTTCTCAACACTGTAGCTCAAACAGTTCCAAAGTTTGGTGGAAAAAGGTACTGTGGGTATGGTCTACTGAAATGGCTGTAGCGTCTATACTAACTTAATCAACACTAAAAATCTTTTTAGGTTAAGGTAGACGTGTGTACCCAAAATTGGGTGAAAGGAGAAAAAAATCAGTTGACATCAAATGACCTACACAAGGTCAAAGGTCAAAAATAAGATTTTTTTTTACCACTTAGGTAAAATATGAATAGAAACAAAGTTGTAGATCTGCTTAAAAGCGTGTTTAAATGATCTCTGTAAGTGCAATAGGAGCAGAGATATTTCATGTTGAAATATGGCATGACCTTGGAAATTGACCTTTTTTTACAAAATTCGAAGGGCCATATCTTCGGACCATATGACCTTGAGTGTTGAAACAAGCGTCATTGTTTGTCTCAGATCTATAAGTGCCAATTTAAAAAAAAAATCGGTGATGGTCACGTTTTTTTCGCCGTTGAACTGACATAGAATGACCCATATGTGAAATGTATGTATGTATGTATGTATGTATGTATGTAAAATATGTATGTATATGCAAAATATATGTATGTATATGTAAAATGTGTGTGTATGTATGTATATGTAAAATGTATGTATGTTTAACCCCTCCGTCTATGGCCCTGGGGTGGTTCGGAGTCGACGGGGGTTCTGGTTAGGAGGCAGCAACGGATATTTCTTCTATAACATTCTAATTTTCGGTCGCCAGACTGTTTGACCCAATATCTTCTATGGTGCTTGGGTTCTCTCTTTCTCTCGCTTTATGGGGTCGACAGTTGTTAATTCTTCTCTTTCTATAATACTCTGATACTTTCTCTGATACTAAATATTATCGACTTTTCTTTTATAACTTATCGACTTAACTAAGTTCTTCTGAAGAGAGCCCAACTCCAGGGGGAAAATAAAAAGTTTCTCTTACTGTAATTTACTTCTTAAAAATGTACAGGTAGTGGTCTGAATTTTACAGGGGTAGAGGTTCGACCTCTTTCGACCATGGCTCAGGCCGGAATCTAAAAAGTTAAGGAGGCAAGGGGCCTCTGCCCCCTCCCCGCAGCGAGGCTGCTAACAAGGGAGTCGTAGTAGTGACCAAAGAAGAGTCGTAATGAAGTGAAGTTCATTTTACAAATACATGTATAATATAAGCCTAAATGTTGGGGGAAGGCAGTTGAAGGTTAAGTTCCCCCCTTTTAAACACATGATCAGATGTTTGGGGAAAAAAAAAAAAAAAAACCCGTATTTTTTTTTGCCGACTCTTCATTTCTGAAGGCGATATCATTTCGTAGTAGTACATAAGTACAATTTAAGTACATGACTGAGTACGTATTAATTTTGGTTCATTACGATTACAATTACCAATTAATTCATATTCACTTATTATTGTTTAATTACACTTCCATTTAAAGTACATTCTTACATTATATATTAAATCATTACATTTAATTAGTTTCAATGAAGTACATTACAAGTTGTTATTAATTACAGTTTCATTAAAGTACATTACGTTATATTAAATTAAAGTATTACAGTTAATTACAATTAAACAGTTACTATAACTTTGTTTTGTTTTTACAGTGTTTCATATTAATAGACAATTAAGACGTTAGAAATATAATACAAAGTACATGGGCACATACGGTATGGATTTATATACATAATAATATGTTATATTATGTTAAATTTGAATCGGAGCGAAAGGAGATTTTTATCTTAGAAGCGTTCGCTTCTGTCGTAGTGAGCGGAATTTGATCACTTAGCTCAGCATTTTCGAGTTCATTGCGGGAGGTGATATAAATAAAAATTTAAAAAAATAATACGAGAACGTATTTGTGCGTTTTCGAACGAATGCATAAAGTTTTGCGTTTCATAGACTGACACGAGTAAAAATGAATATTTAATAAAATTTATATAGGATAATGGTCAAGCTAAGATATCGACGTATAGATGAATATGGTTGAATAATAATATTTATACTACATAACACCACAACATTATTAAAGAATTTACCATACATTGCATACTAGAGATATGATGAAGGGAAAATGTGACGTCATAGTTATTGAATTTGTACGTATAGTACAAATCATTATTAGGAAGATTTACAAGAACGAATTAGAGACAGAGTGGGTATTAATGACTAAGAAGTACAACTACGGGTTCCAATCCTGTTGTAGTGAATACTCTTATTTTAGTTTCAAGATAAATGTTAAATTTTACCGTCTGAATTTCGGAATAGTTATAAATTCATTTTAAATTAGTTACCCATCATAATTCAATTGTGAACCACATTAATACTAATTTATGTATATTGTATTATTTTATTGTATGTAAACATAATTAATTATATATCACAATTGTCAGTTAATTATTTATATTCAAATAATTATTTTAATCTAATACCATGTCCATTTTACAAATAAATAATAGAAATCCAAGGGTTATATTTTCCACCTTTGGTACTGTCGCAGTTTCGCCTAACGGACTCAATACGGCTAGTGAGATAATCACTGGTTGGCACTTAACTAGCGGCAGTGCTTATGGCTACATCATCCAGGTTAACCTATACCGGATAGATGCGCTACGGTCCCAAGCCGTAGCTTGCCTAGGCCGACGACGACGACGTAAACCAACAATTGGTGACTCCGGAGTTGGATTCCCCCCTTTTACCCGAATGACTAGGACTAGACTGTAATGTCGCTCGTGCCCTCTGCCCCTCACCCCTGCCCGTGCGCTCTGTGCCTGCGCTCGTCTCAACCTCCACTCCTTCGTTGGTAACTTGTCGTCTTGCTTGTACGTCAGCAAGCATAGGAGAAGATGCCTGACGACGCTGGTGCCATCTCCCACTTGAGCGTAAAGCTCCCCGTCTTCTGGCCGGGTGATCCATTTATTTGGTTCCACCAAGTGGAATCACAATTCAACTTGGGAAGGATCACCGCTAGCAGGACGAAATACGATCATGTTTTGTCCTCTCTACCAGCGAGCATCATCTCTGAAGTCCGTGACGTCATCGTGTCTACTTCCACGAGTGAGGACCCATACAACGATCTGAAGTCTGCCATCCTGTGCCGCACCACTGTCTCCGAGCGTGAGAAACTACATCAGTTAATCTCAAAAGAAGAACTTGGAGACGTAAGCCCACTCAAATGCTGAGGGCTATGCAGTGTGCTCTAGGCGAAGCGCACAAACCTTCGATAAGGACATCTTTAGACAGTTGTTCTTGCAGAAACTTCCTCCATCAGCTCAGCGTGTCTTGGCCACTATGGATCCTGCTACTCCAGTTGATAACTAGCAGAAACTGCCGACAAAGTAGTGGAGATTGACACAGCTCCGGTCAACAACGTGAACACACAATCGGAACTGGAGTTGAAAGTGAAAGAGTTAAGTCAACAACTCAACCACGTTTGTTCTCTGCTACAAAATCAACGGCAAAGAAGCCATTCTCGGTCAAGATTTACGAAGAGGCATCGTTCGAGTTCCGGGAAGATCTGCTTCTACCACTCGAAATTTGGAAAGAAAGCTAGGAAGTGCATCTCCCCTTGCAATTTTTCGTCGGAAAACCCAGCAGCGAGTCCTAATGGCGTCTAGTACTCGCACTGCCAACCTGTTATTCATAAAGGACAGGAACTCTGGTGTCAATTTCTTGGTCGATACCGGAGCGTCAGTCAGTGTATTCCCTCAAAAATCTGGTCATACGCACTCGGAATCTCCGCCTCTATACGCTGCTAACGGTTCACGCATACCGACGTACGGTACTCAGTCGCGTGAACTAAACTTGGGCCTTCACCGATCCTTCAAGTGGATTTTCATTTGTGCTCAAGTGCAGCATCCCATAATCGGCGCTGACTTCCTCCAGCATTTCAAACTCCTGGTGGATCTTGACAAGCGACGCTTATGCGACCAGGCCACACTGCTTTCTGTTCTTGCCAAACAGGTTGCCTTCCGGACGCCTCGAACTCTGCACTTTCCTCGTTCCCCCTAATTCCATGTACCAGTGCCTTTTCCAGCGATATCCAGGAATTCTTCAACCGATGCAGATGGGTGATACCATTAGCACACCATTACCCATCACATTACAACAAAAGGTCCCCCTGTGTTTGCAAAACCCAGACGTCTTGCCCCGGACAAACTGAAAGCTGCCAAATCGGAATTCCAGCTTATGATAGATCTTGGTATAATAAGACCTTCCAAAAGCAGTTGGTCCTCTCCCCTACACCTGGTCCAGAAGAAGTCAGGAGACTGGAGACCATGTGGGGATTACCGGTTTTTAAATTCGACAACCATCCCGGACCGATATCCGGTACCAAATGTCCAAGACTTTACTTCTCTTCTCCACGGCAATCTATCTTCAGTAAAATAGATCTCGTTAAGGCTTTCCACCACATTCCCGTAGAGCCTTCGGATATTCCCAAGACTGCAGTTTGTACACCATTTGGGTTATTCGAATTTGTGAAGATGCCGTTCGGGCTACGGAATGCTGCGCAAACCTTTCAGAGGTTTATAGATGAGGTCACCAGAGGCTTAGACTTTGTTTATGCCTACATCGATGATTTGCTTGTGGCCAGCTCAACGGAAGAGGAACATAAGGAACATCTTTCACTCCTCTTTCAACGCTTAGAACAATACGGTGTTACTATTAATGCATCTAAGTGTGTGTTTGCACAGCCAACCTTGGAATTTCTTGGTCACACGATTTCGCAGCACGGAATTACCCCCCTTCAGGACAAGTGTGAAGTGATAAAAAATTACCCTATGCCAAATAATCAGCGTGAGTTACGTCGGTTTCTAGGTTTGGTAAATTATTACCACAAGTTCATTAAAAACTGTGCCAGTGTTCTTGCTCCTCTACACGCTATGATCACACACAAACGCAAGGTAACGAAATTGTTATGGTGTAGCGATAGTTTACAGGCGTTCGACAATGCCAAAAATGCTATCAATAGTGCATTGTCTCTGTCATTTCCTATCAGTGATGCCCCCCTAACTCTGACGGTCGATGCATCAGATGTTGCGATCGGTGGGGTGTTGGAACAAACCATTAACGGTCAACAAGCACCCATCGCGTTTTTACTCGAAAAAGCTGCAGCCAGCCCAAACGCGTTATAGTGCTTTCGGACGTGAACTTCTTGCTATTTACTTAAACGTGAAGCATTTTCAACATTTCCTTGAAGGCCGAGAGTTTTGTGTTTTTACCGACCACAAACCTTTGGTCACTGTCTTCAATAAAAACAGCTGTAACCACTCTCCCAGAGTCATCAGGCAACTCGATTATATCTCGCAATTTACCACAGATATCCGCCACATCAAAGGTGTCTTGAACACTCCAGCGGATGCACTTTCAAGAATAGAGATTACTTCTGTTACTCTCAGCTCTACACTGTGGAATGCTATTGCACAGGATCAAGATAAGGATACGGAACTACAAGACCTGCTCAGAGAAGACTCCACTCACTCACTTTCCCTCAAGAAAATGAGTATGCCAGGATTGTCTGTGCCCCTCTATTGCGACGTATCAACAGCTGCTATTCGCCCTTATGTCCCTCCATGTCACAGACAAGCAGTCTTCACGGATCTTCATAAGCCCTCCCATCCTGGTATCCGTGCTTCGCAACACCTGGTTACCTCTCGCTTTGTTTGGCCCTCGATGCGGAAGGATGTCAAACATTGGACCAAAACGTGCCTTGCCTGCCAGCGTGCCAAAGTCCAAAGGCACACCAGGTCCCCCTTTGACGCATTTCCGCCCCCATCCCAGCGATTTGAGGTAATTCATGTAGACATTGTTGGCCCTCTTCCAGTGATTCAAGGCCAACGTTATCTGCTCACCTGTCTCGACCGCTTTCCAGATGGCCTGAAGCCATCCCACTTCCTGATATCCAAGCGGACACTGTTGCAAGAGCCTTTCTTCATGGATGGGTATCAAGATTTGGATTGCCGACAAAAGTCATCACTGACCAAGGTCGCCAATTTGAGTCTTCGCTTGGAAGAAGTTTACCAGCTTGTTGGGTACAGTACATGCGCATACCTGTGCGTATCATCCGCAAGCTAACGGCCTCGTCGAACGCTTCCATCGCCAGCTGAAGTCATCCCTTATGTGTCACGAAGACTCCCATTGGATGGATAAGCTTCCACTCGTGTTGCTTGGTATTCGCTCTGCATTTAAGAGTGATCTGAAGACTACAGCGGCCGAACTAGTCTATGGAACAACACTGCGGCTACCAGGTGGCTACTTCACTGCATGGGATAAGTCATGTGATCCTACGGAATTCGCTCAAACACTTTCCTCTCACATGCAGTCCCTTCAGCCTGTTCCCCTCGATTGACTAGCCAACAGAACATCTTTGTTTCCCCAGCCCTCCAATCTTGCACCCACGTTTTCGTTCGTGTACCTGTCCCAAAACGGCCTCTCCAATGTCCATATGACGGGCCCTATGAAGTTCTCCGACGTACGCGCAAATCATTTCTCATCCAGCGGGGTTCCAAGTCGACAAGGTTTCTATCGATCGTCTTAAGCCTGCGTTTTTGGAATCAACCTTAAGCGAGGTACATGTAGCTACCAAAAAGGTCCAGCGGAAATCTGTGTCGTTCGGAACTCTTTGAACTTCCTCTCTGGTGGGGGAGTGTGTAGTGAATACTCTTATTTTAGTTTCAAGATAAATGTTAAATTTTACCGTCTTGAATTTCGGAATAGTTATAAATTCATTTTAAATTAGTTACCCATCATAATTCAATTGTGAACCACATTAATACTAATTTTATGTATATTATTATTTTATTGTATGTAAACATAATTAATTATATATCACAATTGTCAGTTAATTATTTATATTCAAATAATTATTTTAATCTAATACCATGTCCATTTTACAAATAAATAATAGAAATCCAAGGGTTATATTTTCCACCTTTGGTACTGTCGCAGTTTCGCCTAACGGACTCAATACGGCTAGTGAGATAATCACTGGTTGGCACTTAACTAGCGGCAGTGCTTATGGCTACATCATCCAGGTTAACCTATACCGGATAGATGCGCTACGGTCCCAAGCCGTAGCTTGCCGACGACGACGACGTAAACCAACACTGTTATATGCAATGTGTATGCATAATCTAGGGACGACGGTGAGATGCAAGACAACCATAATTAATTATAATAAATTCTATAACAAATGAAAAGTGGAAAATGGATACTACTAAACCATAGAAATGGTAGATCGTAGGGTTGTGACACAAACGAAAATAGAAAGCTACAAATAAAATTTTTAGCCAAACTCGCGTTAAGCGATTTTGGTTCTTATGTAAAAATGAATATTGATTATTCATTGTTCATTTTTACATTTGTATGTATGTATATGTAAAATGTATGTATGTATATGTAAAATGTATGTATGTATGTATATGTAAAATGTATGTATATGTGTAAAACGTGTGTATGTATGTATATGTAAAATGTGTATGTATGTATATGTAAAATGTGTATGTATGTATATGTAAAATGTGTATGTATGTATATGTAAAATGTATATGTAAAATGTGTATGTATGTATATGTAAAATGTGTATGTATGTATATGTAAAATGTGTATGTATATGTAAAATGTGTATGTATGTATGTAAAATGTATGTATGTATGTGTGTATATGTAAAATGTATGTATATGTGTGTATATGTAAAATGTATGTATGTATGTGTGTATATGTATGTATGTATGTGTGTATGTATGTATGTATGTGTGTATATGTAAAATGTATGTATGTATATGTAAAATGTATGTATATATGTATATGCAAAATGTATGTATGTATATGTAAAATATATATATGTATGTATATGTAAAATATATATATATATATGTATGTATATGTAAAAATATATATATATATATATATATATATTGTATGTATAATATGTAAAATATATGTATGTATGTATGTAAATATATATTATGTATGTATGTATGTAAAATATATATGTATGTATGTATGTAAAATATATGTATGTATGTATGTAAAATATATATGTTGTATGTATGTAAAATATATATGTATGTATGTATATGTAAAATATATATGTATGTATGTATATGTAAAATATATGTATGTATGTATATGTAAAATATATATATGTATGTATGTATATGTAAAATATATATGTATGTATGTATATGTAAAATATATATTATGTATGTATATGTAAAATATATTATGTATGTATATGTAAATATATATATGTATGTATATGTAAAATATATATATGTATGTATATGTAAAATATATATATGTATGTATATGTAAAATATATATATGTATGTATATGTAAAATATATATGTGTATGTATATGTAAAATATATATGTATGTATATGTAAAATATATATATGTATGTATATGTAAAATATATATATGTATGGATGTATATATATGTAAAATATATATATGTAGTATGTATATGTAAAATATATTATGTATGTATGTATATGTAAAATATATATATGTATGTATGTATATGTAAAATATATATATGTATGTATAGTGATGTAGGTCATCCGCACATTTTCTCGCATCCGCACTTTGGACTGCGGATGTCGTGCGGATGTGGACCGTTGAGATAAAACGTCATTAATAAGCGGAAATTATCAAATTCTACTATATAATAAAACTAGTTCATTGTGCGCAAAAGTGATGCAAGCGACAAGACGAGAGGCTGTTCTTGTATGAAGTTACTCTCTTGCAACCTAGTTAGATCCACGTTACAAAGCTAAGTTATTTTCACCTAGTACATTAGAACGAGTTAAATCATCACTTGGCAAAGCAGTTGAAGAGCTTCAATCTCTTGAATCTGTCGCTTCGCCACCCACCAAAAGAATAAAAGTTTCAGTGACAGAACCAACACCTTCAACAAGCAAATCTATCACAGAATCTCTCTGTTTCTTGAGTCAAGCAGCAATGACGAGACCTACGCGATGTCAAAAGATGTAGTAAAAATGATCGAGAGCTATCACCAAGAAAAACGCCTGGCTGCATGTGACAATCCTATTAGTTGGTGGAAAAATACGCAGAATATCTATCCATACTTGAGTAAACTTGCAAGGAAACATTTAGCACGTCCTCAACAAGCGTACCAAGCGAGAGATATTTAGCAGTGCTGGATTAATATATGATGAAAAGAGAAACAGACTGGCAGCAGAAAAGGCAGAAAAATTAATGTTCCTTAAGCATAACCTTCCTATAATTAAGTTTGAATATTAAACGATGAACATCTTAGTTTACTTTATTTTGATTACTCATTTATAAATATGCCTAATAAAACTTTAAGCTTAATATAAATAGTTATCAAGCTAATTAAAGATCTCTCTCTATAAGGGTGGAGGTCGGGTAACACAATTATGGTTTCTGTGGCTGAAACTCAACAAAATATAACGAATTTATTTGCAGACGAATTCACTAATTGATTTCTATATTAGTTAGATGCTTGCTATTATTTTAGATGTTCAGGGAAAAGTACAGCAATTATTGTACAATTAATAAATTATACTACATTATAGCTACAGCTCTCTGTATAATTACTTATTATATACGTTAAACACAACAAATCTCGAATATATCCTAAAAAATAAGGAAAATGTAGACAACCGCATCCGCGGATGTTGAAATCAAACATCCTCATCCGCATCCGCGGATGTGAAAAAAATGACATCCGCTACATCACTAGTATGTATGTATATGTAAAATATATATATGTATGTATGTATATGTAAAATATATGTATGTATGTATGTATGTATATGTAAAATATATACGGTATATATGTATGTATGTATATGTAAAATATATAGTATGATATGTATGTATGTAAAATATATATATATATGTATGTATGTATATATGTAAAATATATATATATATGTATGTATGTATATGTAAAATATATATATATATGTATGTATATGTAAAATATATGTATGTATGTGTAAAATATATATTATGTATGTGTATATGTAAAATATATATATAATGTATGTGTATATGTAAAATATATATATGTATGTATGTATATGTAAAATATATATATATGTATGTATGTATATGTAAAATATATATATATGTAAATATGTATATGTAAAATATATATATATATATATGTAAAATATGTATATGTAAAATATATATATATATATAATATATATGATATATATATGTATGTATATGTAAAATATATATATATATATATATATATATATATATATATGTATGTATATGTAATATATATATATATATATATATATATATATATATATATATATGTATGTATATGTAAAATATATATATGTATGTATATGTAAAATATATATATGTATGTATATGTAAAATATATGTATAATGTTTCAGACCAACAAGACCCTAGGATCCACTCATGGCTGGTCTACCTAACTGTGTTCGTAATCGTGTATTGTGTATGTCCTCCGTGGTGGCGGAGGGGACCTACAATTTTACGTGGGTTCCGAACCAGAAGAACATAAGAAATTTATGTAAAAACTGCCGGTAAATTGGCAACGACCAATTTTTACGAAATTAAATAATTATCAATTTAAAACTAATTAATTATCGATTTAAAACTAAAGATAGAATCTCTGGATCCAGAGGATCAAGTCATAATAGACTACTATCCACAAATATGTTACACTCTATATCTATTTATAACGAACATGCAAATATATCAGATCCAAAGAATCCAGTCAATTTCATTATGGTATCCATCAAGTCACGGTCCATATCGATTGCGGACCAAGTCAAAATTTACAACCATATACAGTACATTACAATATATACACTTACGAGGAAAAGTGTAGGTGTGGCTGTAAAGACTGTACAGTAATATAGAAATGTGTGCGCACCCATTTTGGGTCTCCCATTTAAAGGTGTTTGTGGGGCAAGTATGTATGTATGTATATGTAAATTATATGTATGTTTATGTAAAATATATATATATATGTATGTATGTATATGTAAAATATATATATATGTATGTATGTATATGTAAAATATATATATGTATGTATGTATATGTAAAATATATATAAGCACACCGGACAAAAAATTAGTCACCCCTAATAGCACCGATAGTAGGAAGTTCAAGGTCACACAGAGGGCGCTGATGTAGCATTGGTAAGTGACAAGTAGCGGTGACGTAGCACACAGGATCAGATGTTTCGTGAGGTGGTGAACAAAATGTGTGTTGGATATAGTCTGCAAAATGGGTCGTGAGGCAGACGTTACTCAGTGGCAAAAAGGAGCCATCGTGTTTGGCAGAGCCCACGGACACAAAATGTCTGAAGTAGCCCAATTTGTTGGTGTGTCAACGCGTACTGTCCAGCGAGTTTACAAAGAGTGGTGTAGTTCGCAATCAACTGACAATCGACGGCGTAACTGTGGCCGGAAAACAATTCTCGACAATAGGGGCCGCCGCCATGTTTCTCGTCTAGTAACTGCAAATCGTTTTCAAACCAGAGAACAATTGCTCCAAGAAACCAATGAGGTTCTCCAGCGACCAATTTCCGAACGGACATTGCGACGAGAACTGCATGCGATGGACATCTGGAGCAGGGTACCACGGAAGAGGCCGCTGTTAACAGCCAAGTCACAAATTGGCACGTTATAAATGGGCTCAGAGGCACAAAAACTGGACTGCGGCAGATTGGAAACGTGTAATTTGGTCCGATGAGTCCCGTTTTTGTTTGTTCTCCAATGATGGGAGGCGACGAGTACATCGCAGGTCCAATGAAGCCTTTAATCCTGAATGCGTCGAAGGTGTTCAGGCTGGAAACAGAAAGTGAAGCGCAGTAATAGACACCCACGGACTCTGGCGAACTTCGGGACCGGCTGATGAACGAGTGGCAGCAAATCGATGTTCAGTACATGCACAACCTCGTAGAGTCTCTGCCTCGCCGGATTCGTGCGGTTATCAAGGCCAGAGGCGCCGTCACACGTTATTAGGTACATTCTGAGAGGGGTGACTAATTTTTTGTCCGGTGTGCTTATATGTATGTATGTATATGTAAAATATATGTATGTTTGTATATGTAAAATATATGTATGTTTGTATATGTAAAACATATGTATGTTTGTATATGTAAAATATATGTATGTTTGTATATGTAAAATATATGTATGTATGTATATGTAAAATATATGTATGTATATGTAAAATATATATATATATATATATGTATGTATGTATGTATATGTAAAATATATATATGTTTGTATGTATATGTAAAATATATATATGTATGTATGTATATGTAAAATATATATATGTATGTATATGTAAAATATATATATATATGTATGTATATGTAAAATATATATATGTATGTATGTATATGTAAAATATATGTATGTACATTAGTGTGGACCAAAATGGCGGGTAAATTATAAAGTTGAAGAAATCCTTGTTCCACATTAATGCCCTTGTTCCTTTGGACCAGATAGACATGTCAGCAAAATTTTGGTCAAATATGAGAATATTTAGGGGTCCCGAGATTTAATGACTTATAAAAATTTTCCAATGAATAGGCGCGCTTAGAACATCAATGATCAACTCAACTCTTGAGTTGCAACTTATGAAAAAATTTCTTCTTATTTAAGAAATTTTTGGTGTTAATAGAGTATAAAAACAATCTTAGATCATTATTTCAGAGAAAATTATTATTAAGGAAAACAAAATTTTGGATAAAATATATTATCCTTAATTGGTCAACTCTAAATTAAAGGCTTTGCCTAATTGGCTTGAACCTTTTAGTTATCCTTTTTATCCTAATTTAACTGGTTTATTTTACTATTTCAGAAATTTAATTTTTTAAACTAAAATGGCTACTCGTTCTAAAACTAAAGTTTGGCTCATTGGCCATTTAAATAAAGATATACTTTGTTGCCGCTTACCTACAAAACTGCAAGTTTTGCAAACATATTTCTTCCATCAAAAGAGGAAAAATTGGGACGAAGAAGATCCATTAATCTTTGCTTAGATGAAGTGATGACCTACTGGGAGAAAGCCAGGATTCCCACAATGCGTAGAGACAGTGCCATCCGAAAGATTGACTCTTTAATAAGCTGTTATGATAAATTGATGAAAAACAGAAAAAGGCCCGAGGAAAAATGCCGTATTGAAGAAGCTATGTTTAAAGATGAAATTAAGGCTGAAATTCTTGATATTGGTCACTCTAATGCCCTTTTGATGATGTCAAATGAAGAAGACAAGCTTTTCTACTTAAGCCAGCAAGAATATCCTACACAAAGTAGCATGGGTACAGTAGACCAAATTCTTGCAAAAAGAGAGAAAAGAAGGCTTCATCGTGAAGAATTAGAGTGTGAAAGAGCCCTCAAAGAGCAGAAGCGATCTAAAAGATCATTCTTGCCTGCCAATAGAGATGATTTCACATCGTCATCATCACCATCAACTAATGACGACAACCTTGAAATGAATTTCAAGGTCCCTCTGAAGAGCAATTTAAAAAGAAAATGTTGGCTCCTAAAAAGTCAAAGCCTATTGACAAAAATGTTGTAGCAGCCTATGATAGAATGAATCTTTCCAATCGAGATGCAGCTATGTCTTATGCTGTTGTTGCTCAGTCTTTGGGCCATAATTTGGAAAACATTACAGTGTCAAATCTACTATGCTTCGAACTCGTCAAAAGTTACGCAAAGAAATAGCAACAGAATATCAAGAGCAAGCATTTTGTCCTGGAGAGCCTTTAGTTCTTCATTAGGATGGAAAAATGCTCCCAGAGATATCAGGTTAGTTTTTTGTCTGATTAATTTAGCATATTTATATTTTATCTCAGGTGAAAAACTTAGTTGTGGGTCTGGTTTTCACACCTAGGCAGTGTGTTATTATCTGGTTGGTTTTAATTAAACATTTTGATAGCTAAATTTCTATTTAATTAGGTTACATTTCACTGTCTGAAGCTAGTTTTCACAATCTACACCATTTTACCTTCAAATTAAAATAAATCAAGTTTAATTTAATTATATATATATATATATATAATTATATATATATAAATATATTAAATATAAAATAAAATATTAAATATATAATATAATATATATAAAATAAAATATTAAAAATAAATATATATAAAGAATTTCCAACAAAAAATAAAGCAGAACTTATGAAAATGAGGAAAAACTAATTTTTTCAGCATTACAAGGAAAAGTGCAATTTTCTCGGGACCCCTAAAACTTGACGTAGAGGTTTCAAATTTTGTAATTTGATTAAGGTAAGCAAAAGGAATAACATTACTCATGTGGAACAAAGATTTTTAAACCTTCATTTTTTTGGTCCACACTAATGTGTATGTATATGTAAAGTATACGTAAAGTATATGTATGTATATGTAAAGTATGTGTATGTATGTATATGTAAAGTATGTGTATGTATGTATATGTAAAATATATGTACGTATGTATATGTAAAATATATGTATGTATGTACAGGGTGGGGCACGGGAACCAAGTGTTTTTGGAATAATCAGGAAAATGATATTTATTTTTGTAAAGAAAATATATTGGTAGAACAACATTCGTAAGAACATAGCATTTCATGTCATAATAATCATGTACCTAAAATTATATCTGGCATATGATGTCCTTGGCCGTCGACGCATTGTTGAAGGCGTTTACGAAAATTGGCCTCCACTCTTCCCAGCAGGTCTCTGTTGATTTGGATGATTTGTTGACGGATCGCTTCCTTCAATGCATCTAATGTACGGGGCTTGTCCTCGTAGACACGTGACTTGAGGTACCCCCATAGAAAAGAAGTCACATGTGGACAAGTCAGGGGACCGAGGGGGCCATGCAATGTCACCAAATCTCGAAATGAGATGGTTGGGAAACAGGGGGCGAAGAACAGCCATTGACGCTCTGGCGGTGTGTGGCGTGGCCCCATCTTGCTGAAACCACAAATGTCGACGAGCAATACGCCTTCTTCGTAACTCAGGGATGAAAAAGGTGTTCACCATCTCAATGTAACGCCAGATGTTATGGTAACGGTAACCCCATTTTGTTCGAAGAAATAGGGACCGATGACGCCAAACTTTCCCACCGCGCACCAAACTGTAACCTTAGGGCTATGCAGCGGTTTTTCATGGAGTTGTCGCGGATTTTCAGCAGCCCAATACCGACAGTTTTGATTGTTGACGGCCCCATTAAGGTGGAAATGGCTTCATCACTCATTACCACCATCATGTTTTCATTCTGCTCATAAAGTGCAAGCATTTCCTGTGCAAAATTCAGTCGTTGGGGGCAATCGTTTACATTCAATTCCTGCACCATCGCTAACTTGTATGGTGAAAATGTAATTCTTCATGCAAAATCCGTCTAACAGTACGATTGCTGATTCCGAGTGCAGCTGAATGTCTCCGAGCAGAGCGGCCTGGGCTTTGCAACATCGCTTGTCTGACCCTTTCAACGTTCTCTGGAGTACGCACAGTGCGTTGCGGCCCTTCTTTTGTTTTCATTATTGAGCCTCCTGTTCGAAGATTGTTAACCCAACGTAAGATTGTGTCACGAGCGGGAACAAGAGTCATTTCGCTGAATGTTGAATCTGCGGCGAAACGCACGCTGAACTGCTGTCACTGACTCGCCACTCCTAACAAAATGATCATACGCGAACATGCGGTGTTCTAACGTCCACTGCTCCATGATGGCACCTGAAAGATAAAGGTGAGTGTTAGTTAAAGTTAAATGCTATGAACCCAGGAATGGAATGCTACCTACCGCACGCCCCTCCCATTCCTAATGGCCGATTACTAGCTATTCAAAAAACACTTGATTCCCGTGCCCCACCCTATATATGTAAAATATATGTATGTATATGTAAAATATATGTATGTATGTATATGTAAAATATATGTATGTATGTATATGTAAAATATATGTATGTATGTATGTATGTATATGTAAAATATATGTATGTATGTATATGTAAAATATATGTATGTATGTATGTATATGTAAAATATATGTATGTATATGTAAAAATATATGTATGTATGTATATGTAAAATATATATGTATGTATGTATATGTGAAATATATATATGTATGTATATGTAAAATATATATATGTATGTATATGTAAAATATATATATGTATATGTAAAATATATGTATGCATGTATGTATGTATATGTAAAATGTATGTATGTATGTATATGTAAAATGTATGTATGTATGTATGTATATGTAAAATGTATGTATGTATGTATATGTAAAATGTGTATATATGTATGTGTAAAATATTATAACATTAAAGACCCTAGGATCCACTCATGGGTGGTCTACCTGTGTTCGTAATTGTGTATTGTGCATGTCCTCCGTGGTGGGGGAGGGGACCTACAATTTTACGTGGGTTCCGAACCACAAGGAACATAAGAACATAAGAAATTTTTATAGTGGGCACACTAGGGGCCACGTCGGCCCATCGAGGCGGCTCCACTATGTAACAACAGCCTGTACGTACATTGGCAACAACCAATTTTTACGAAACTAAATAATTATCAATTGAAACTAACGATAGGATCTCTCGATCCAGAGGATCAAGCTATAATAGACTACTATCCACAAATATGTTACACTGTATCTATAACTGACATGCAAATATATCAGATCCAAAGAATCCAGTCAATTTCATTACGGTATCTATCAATTCCAGTACCTTGCCAACCAAAAATAAGTCACGGTCCATATCAATTGCGGACCAAGTCACAATTTACAACCATATACGTACAATATATACAGGGTGTCCCAAAGTACCTATCTATTTGTTGAAATAGGCTGAATTCAAATAAAGTCACACTGACCTGAATACAGATGTATTTCTATACAAATTACAAATATTACACCATTAAAATCTTTAATTAGTAGTTTCCACATGAGCTCCATCTGTATCTGCAAATCTCAAAGCGGTCAGCTGCATTGCGGAACACATTTCCGAGCATTTCAGGGGTTATTTTCTCAACTGCTTGCCTAATGCGATCGCAGATCTGGTAAATATCGAATATTTCTGCGATAGACCTCTGATTTAATGAAACCCCAAGCAAAGAAATCCAATGGGGTCAAATCCGGAGATCTCGCTCCCCAGGGCCTATTTACCCCACGTCCAATCCAACGATTTGGAAAACGCTCGTTTAGGTATGTCTGAACAATTCTGGCATAATGACATGGTGCTCCATCCTGTGAAAGACGACGACGTCGAGAATGCCAACTTCAAGAAGTTGAGGTTCTAGAAAATTTTGAAGCATATCATTGTTAATTAAAAATTTAAAAATAATTAAAATAGAAATCTAATGCATGTATTTGTCTAGAAAGGTGCATGCAATCATGTCATTAAACATTAATTGAAATTCAGCCTATTTCAACAAATAGATAGGGACTTTTGGGACACCCTGTACATATACTGAGGAAAAGTGTAGAGTGGCTGTAAAGACTGTATAGTAATGTAGAAATGTGTGTGCACCCATTTTGGGTCTCCCATTAAAGGTGTTTGTAGGGCAAGTGAAGAGCATGAGTTTTTCAATACCTCACAGTACTTTGGGAGGCACCGCTCGGCAGAGGAATATCTTTAAATGGGGTGTGTAAGGACAGAGAATATCCCATAACCCAAGATGCTGCCTCCCTATATCCCACAACACTTGTGTTGATCTGTGGCATTTATCACCTAAATGCACATAATATATATGAAATAAACTAGTACCATTCATGCAATAAAATGGGCTTAAACATTATCACCAGATGTCCTTGCAGACATCAAAACTATCCAACCTTCTTTTGAAAGAATCAATTGTATCTGAAGTTCCACTTCTTTTGTCAGACTGTTCCAAAACTTAATTACTCTGTTTGTAAAACTGTTTTTTTAAATTTGTTCTCTGTCTTGGCTTAAATAATTTCATAGTATGACCTCTAGTCTGGTTATTGTGATGTTTTAATGAAGAGAGAATCAAAATCTATCTTATCCAACCCTTAATTTTACTACCTTAAACTATACCCAATCTATCAACATATGCGTCTAATCGATTTTTAAACATGTTTATAGACGTGCTACTAATTACTTGTACCAGCAAACTATTCCAGCTATTTACTATTCTATGCGTAAAAAAGTTTTTGGCAACTGCTGTCTCGAACCTTCTATTTGTCAACTTACACCCGTTATTCTAGTCCTATTATATTGAGATAGTTCGAAAAAGCTATCTCTCTACGTTATCATACCCATTCATAATTTTGAAAACCTGGATTAGATCACTCCTTAGCCTCTCTGTCTCAAGTGTAGTCAATTTTAACTCTTAAGCCTATCCTCGTACGACTTTGACCTAAGCGACGGAATCATCTTAGTTGCTCGTCTTTAACTCTTTCGATTTTGTCTATATCTTTGCGCATATGCGGATTCCAAAATTGGATCGCGTACTCCAAATGGGGTCTAACTAATATTTAAAAGAGGAACTATAATATCGCGCGATTTGTACTCAATTCCGAGCTAAAAAACCTAACACTTTATTAGCTTTATGACCGCTGCTGTACTTTGTTTCGCTACTTTTAAATCACCAGTGACTATAACTCCTAAATCTTTTTCCTGCTCTACGCTTATCAACTCTTTCCCTGACATCTATACGCAAAATTAGTTACACGAACCTCTATATAAAATTTTGCACTTATCGACGTTAAATCTCATTTGCCATGTGACTGACCAATCAACGATTTTATCAGATCATTCTGAATTTTACCTCTATCTTCGTCATTAATCGCCTTACCTCCCAGGTTCGTGTCATCCGCAAACTTTGAAACTGTACTGACTGGGCCATCTAAATCGTGTATATATATATATATAATATATATATATATATATATATATATATATATATAATATATATAAATATATATATAAATAATATATATAAGAAAAAGCAAGGGGCCCAATACAGAACCCTGAGGAACGCCACTCGCTACATTAGCCCAACACGACTCCGCTCCATCAACGACTACCCTCTGTTCTTACCTCGCAACCACTCTTCTATCCAATTTATTACTACACCCCTGATTCCATGAGCCTTAGTTTTCTCAATGAGTCTTTGTGCGATACGGTGTCAAACGCTTTTTGAAAATCTAAATACACTACATCAACTGCCCGCTGACTATCGTAAACGTCAACCACGCTTTGAAAAAATTCTAAAAGATTAGTTAAGCAAGATTTGTTTCGCCTAAAACCGTTCTGCGTATTTCTAACCAAATTATGGAATTCTAAGTGTTCGACTATACGATCCCTAATTATTGATTCCTGTAGCTTACCTACAACAGACGTTAAACTGATTAGCCTATAATTTCCCGCCGCACCTTTATCGCCTTTCTTAAAGATAGGTGTTACGTTTGCTAACTTGAAATTATCTGGTACGCACCCCTCAGAAATAAACGCATTAAATCTTTGTTAGCGGCACAACAATACTATCTTTTAATTCTTTTAGTTGTATGGGATATATGGAATCTGGTCCCGGTGATTTACACGTTTTCATTTTATCAATATAGCGCATTACCGCCTCTTCACTAACCACAATATTATCCAAAATATTACCATTATTAAAAGGTATGTCTATGACCGTAGGATATTCGTTACATCTTCTATAGTAAAAACTGACGTAAAGAATTCGTTTAGCAAGGTAGCCATTTCCTTGTTTTCAGAAACTAGATCTGTTAACATTTTTCAACGGCCCAAGACACTTTTACTGGATTTCTATTGTTGACATATTGAAAGAATCGCTTGGGGTTTTCTTTACCGTCACGAGCTATGGAGATTTCAAATTCGCGCTTGGAATTTTTATTACACTTTTCGCTTCACGCCTTAGAGAGATGTAGTTGTTTCGTAACCACAAATTGTCTTTATCGCACTTATGTAGCCTATAAACCCTATCTCTACTTTTTATAATGTGTCCTACTCTAGAAGTAAACCACAAGGGCTTGTTATTTACTTTCGCACGCCTAATTTTGTACGGTACACATTCTTCATTTATAGTCCTAAATACTGTTTCAAACGATTCCCATATTAGTTTTGCGTTGGAGTTCCCCATTACGTTTTCCCATTTGACGTGTGACAATTTATTTCGAAATTTACAAAAGTCTGCGTGCTGGAAGTAGGAATTTTAGTCGAGTTTAGCTGGTTTCGAATGACTTACTGAGAGGACAAACTCTACCATATTGTGATCGCTATTGCTTGACGGTTCTATTACTTGAAGATCAGTAATTAGCCTATCCGTAGTTATTGCTAAATCCAAAATGCTGTCCAATCTCGTAGGTTCCCCAAGCTTTTGAATAAGAAAGCTATCCTCGAGAAAATTAACTAAACGATTACCTTCCGCGTCTCCCTGCATTGTATCGTAATTCACGTTGTGCCAATTATAGTCACCCATAACTAAAACCTGCTCACTACCTATTATTCTCTTTAGTTCACGATATAACGCTTTGTCCGTGTCAGCTGTTTGATTAGGGGACCTATCTATAACCGCAATAAGAAGTTTGAAATCGTTCAATTTAAGTTCTGCTATAGTCGAATCTATCGGTTCTGGAATTGTGTGCTTTACTTCTATAACGTTCGCAATATTATCTTTGATATACAACATAACACCGCCTCCTCGCCTACCTATTCTGTTTTTAACAAAAAGTCTATAACCTCTAATTTGATACTCCCTTACAAAGTCACGTGTTTCAGTGCTAAGCCACGATTCATTTATCGCAATTAAACCATAGTCTTTACAAGCAATTAAAGAAAAAAAAGTTTATTTTATTTCGTAGGCTACGAGCATTTAAGGGTAGAACCTTCAAATTGTTTGTAATTGCGACTCTTTCGCGAGGGCAGGGGAAATTTGTGGAAATTATGCTGGGCCCGTTCGAGTTACGGCAGCCTGAAAAGAAGAGACCGTATTATGAAATAGCCTTCCTAAACGCGCAGCTCCAACGTCATTAAGATGAAGTCCATCTCCTAGGAGCAAGTCCCTCCTGCCGTAGAAACTGTTCCAAAAATTCACAAAATGCACTCCTTCCTGTTGACTAAGAGACTAGGTTATTGTTGGTATAGGTCGCCTTGCTGTAGAAATCGCTACGTTGGATAATTTGAGGAAGTATACCTGTTAAAACAATCTTATTAGTTTTTTCCTTTAGTCGCTCTAGTAAGTCCCTGTACCTAGCCAGCAGTTCTTCCGATCTAGAATTTAAAACGTTATTAGTACCGACATGAATAACATACGTTGTGTCCTCAGAGGTTCCGTCTGTAAAATGGTCAACACTTAGTTACAGTATATCCTCCACCTTTGCACCAGGGTAGCAGTAACGGCGCCTACGACGAGGGTTGTTTCTCCCACAGAATTCCTCGAGCTGCCCTCGAACAATGGAATCGCCAACGAGTCGTATTTCTGGTTCACCAGCATCTTCGAAACCTAAAACAGAAAACTTATTGTTCCTTATTACTGGTAGACAAGTCTTAGGTTTTCTCAATGGGGTTCCATTACACACTTGAACGAAGGGTTGGGAACTAGGGGAAGAGAGAGGGCTATTAGTACTATTTATATTATTAATAGAAACAGGCAGGAGGGGTCATTACTGGAGTCTCAAGGGATTCCAATTTTGCCGTCAGGAGCATCACGCTTTCTTGAAGCCTCATTCTGGCCTCCCCCTCACGTTCTAACTCGTTCCCCAGGACTTCCATGCTTGAGCACCATCTGCAAACTAACTTCATTATTATTAGCCATTGTGAACACGTAAGCGACAGATTTCCCTTCACAGCGACTGCAAGTACTTGACGGGGGTGCCATGCTCTTAATTAATTAATTAAAAAAAACAAAAACAAAAAAAAACGAGCGTTTGGAAATTAATAAATTACAACGTAGGTCTACCGCGTGCTTATTGTGCAATCACCTGCCCAAACCCGCAAAGATGTTCTTGAAACGCAGAAGCAGGTTCTTGTAACACAAATTTATACTAAATGAATATTTACTTAATTAAGCTACCGACGAAAGATCTGTAAAACAAAAAGTATTAATAAAACTTCTGTCCGCTATTCGACCGACTTTTTTCTCCGTTTTTTCTTCTTCCCACGGTGGGTGACCCCACACTACTTGATCCCCCGAAGGAAGGGAAAATGAACCTTATGAAACCTCGTTTTCTGATAGATTTGAAAAAAAAAAAGGCAAACAAGGGAATTTCAACCTTATGAAACCTCAAATCACTGTATGGAAATCAGAAATAAAGCAAATGCTAGACACACACACACACACACACACACACACACACACACACACACACACACACTAAATACAAATCACCCAATATTATAAAGCAACTATACATTTCATATGTGAGACCCCTCCTTGAATACTGTGTTCAATTTAATGGTCCCTATTTGATAAAAGATATTGAAAAACTGAAAAAAGTACAGAAACGACCAACAAGAATGATCCCAACTCTAAGACAGTTTACATATAAGGAAAGACGAGCGTATCTAAACATGGTCTCATTAAAAAGGTGGTGGTTAAGAGGTGATATGATTGAGGTGTATTAAAGATCACAATAACCAGACTAGAGGTCATAGTATGAAATTATTTAAGCCAAGATGTAGAACAAATTTAAGAAAACATAGTTTTACAAATAAAGTAATTAAGTTTTGGAACAGTCTGACAGAAGTAGTGGTGACTTCAGATACACTTGATTCCTTCAAAAGAAGGTTGGATAGTTTGATGTCTGCAAGGGACATCTGGTGATAGTGTTTAAGCCCATTTTTTTGCATGAATGGTACTAGTTTATTTCATATATATTATGTGCATTTAGGTGATAAATCCCACAGCTCAACACAAGTGTTGTGGGATATAGGGAGGCAGCATCTTGGGTTAGGGGATACTCTGTCCTTACACACCCCATTTAAAGAGATTCCTCTGCCGAGCGGTGCCCCCCATAGTACTGTGAGGTATTGAAAAACTCATGATCTTCACTTGCCCCACAAACACCTTTAAATGGGAGACCCAAAATGGGTGCACACACATTTCTACATTACTGTATAGTCTTTACAGCCACACCTACACTTTTCCTCCTAAGTATATATATTGTAATGTATATGGTTGTAAATTTTGACTTGATCCGCAATCGATATGGACCATGACTTATTTTTCGTTGGCAAGGTACTAGTATTGACGGATATCGTAATGAAATTGACTGGATTCTTTGGATCTGATATATTTGCATGTCGGTTATAAATAGATATAAAGTGTAACATATTTGTTGATAGTAGCCTATTATGACTGATCCTCTGGATCCAGAGATTCTATCTCTAGTTTTAAATTGATAATTAATTAGTTTTAAATTGATGATTAATTAGTTTTGTAAAAATTGGTTGTTGCCAATGTACAGGCAGTTTTTACATAGTGGAGCCACATCGATGGGCTGAAGTGGCCCCTAGTGTGCCCACTATAAAAATTTCTAATGTTCTAAGCCACTTATTCAATTGGTAACACTGGACAATCGATAAAACACGTCTGTTCACAAGGAAAGACTGATATATACTGCGATTACATACACATACACACACACACACACAGTACTGTGCAAAAGTCAGAGACCACTGTCGATCTGATAACTATTAGATAATCTGTCGTATGAAAGTTGGTTTTGATACTAAAATACATATTAACTAGAACCTCTGGTTCATATTAACGTATAACTAAGTTATTACTTAAGTGTATAAAGTTGTATAAGCTAGATGACCCTCTAGTCTGTATATATAAATTGGACTTGAGGGTTGATTCATTATATTACTTATAACGCATGTGTTTAAAAGATCTAGCGAACTATTACTGATGGATCTGCAGTAAATGCTCCTAAGCTATTGTTATATCAATATTTACAATTAAAAGTATTGACATATTCACTTAAATTCTGCGAAACAAATTTATCCAAAACGTTTCATAATCCTAATTCATGCTGGGTTTTTTTCTTTCACAGGCTTAAGAAATGACAATTACAATTTCTGATGAGATTAGATATAAAATAATACATTTGCATGGTGAGGGACTGAGTCAAAGAAAAATAAGTGAATCTACAGGAGTTTCCAAAACTGGTGTACAAAAATTCTTGGCTCGTCACAGATCAAATGGGACCCCAGCTGATCGTCCTAGATCAGGGAGGCCCTCTAAGCTTTCTCCATCTGAGCTAGAATATCTAAAGATTACTTCCCTTCGAGACAGACAGACAGAAATCCAGCACTTCACTTGCAGCAGATCTCGAAAAAAACAACAGGTGTCTCAGTTGATCCTTCTACTGTACGAAGAAGGAAGCTTAATTCAATAGGTCTCAGATGTCCAATACTTGTGTTCCAAAGCACATTTTCTTTTCTCTTTATTTCCATTCCTTAAAAGTGGCTTTTTTGCTGCAACACGTTTTTTAAGACGTACTGAGTTAAGTTTCCTTCATACAGTAAAGGGATCAACTGAGACACTTATTGTTTTTTCGAGATCTGCTGCAAGTGAAGTGCTGGATTTGTGTCTGCTCTCAAGGGAAGTAATCTTTAAATATTGTAGATCAGATGGAGAAAGCTTAGAGGGCCTCCCTGATCTAGGGCGATCAGCTGTGGTTCCATTTGAGCTGTGACGAGCCAAGATTTTTTGTACACCAGTTTTGGAAACGCCTGTAGATTCACTTATTTTTCTTTGACTCAGTCCTTCACCATGCAAATGTATCATTTTATATCTAATCTCATCAGAAATTGTACTTTTTGTCATTTCTTAATCCTGTGAAAGAAAAAAAACAGCATGAATTAGGATTACCATGAGAAACGTTTTGGATAAATTTGTTTCGCAGAATTTAAGTGAATATGTCAATACTTTTAATTGTAAATATTGATATAACAATAGCTTAGGAGCATTTACTGCAGATCCATCAGTAATAGTTCGCTAGATCTTTTAAACATGCGTTATAAGTAATATAATGAATCAACCCTCAAGTCCAATTTATATATACAGACTAGAGGGTCATCTAGCTTATACAACTTTATACACTTAAGTAATAACTTAGTTATACGTTAATATGAACCAGAGGTTCTAGTTAATATGTATTTTAGTATCAAAACCAATTTTCATACGACAGATTATCTAAAGGTTATTAGATCGATAGTGGTGTGTGACTTTTGCACAGTACTGTGTGTGTGTGTGTGTGTGTGTGTATATATATATATATATATATATATAATATGTGTATATATATATATATATATATATATATATAATATATATATATATATATATATAATATATATATATATAATATTTAGGAGAAATCCAATGACAAGGAGAAATGTAAATGCCATGAAAAGTCTTCTTTAATGCGCAACGTTTCGAGCAATACGCTCATCTTCAGGCTGTTTAATAACAATGTGAAATTAAAATCAATATTGAATGAAAAAACAAAACAGAAAATTTCTATAACCTATTCGTAAAGACAAATTTTAAAAGACTGAGAAAAGAGGGTTAAATTCTAAGTTGCGCATTAAAGAAGACTTTCATGGCATTTACATTTCTCCTTGTCATTGGATTTCTCCTAAATATTAAATTGAAGCTCTGTAGAAGCAACCCGCATGATTATTATATATATATATATTAATTATATATATATATATATATAATATATATATATATGTCATATATGTGCGTATATGTCAAATATATATATATGTATATATAAAGTTGTAACATATATTCTTCTCTCTTTTTTAATTCATTCAGAACAAAAATTAAAGGATCTAATGACAAATTAATCAATATAATTCCCTTCTTTTCTTTAACCTCCTCCCACCTGTAGAAAAGTTTTTATGCCACGTTCAAAGAAATCCCTTGGTTTGAATTAAAAAAAAAAAAGCGATCACTTCGTTTTCGATAGCTTCCCTGGATTGCAACTTTTGTCGATCTAGGTGGTGGTGCAGACTTCTGAATAAATGGTAGTCTGAAGGTGCGATGTCCGGAGAATAAGGTGGATGAGGCATTTTTTCCCAACCAAATGCCTTCAATTGGGCAGTAGTGATTCGAGCAGTGTGAGGGCGCGCGTTATCCTGGTGGAATAGAACGCCTCTGCGATTAATGCAGGACTTTTTTTTTTTTTTTTTTTTTTTGTAATGCCATCTTCAATCGTTGGAGTTGTTGGCAGTAGACTTCAGCTGTGATTGTTTGGTTATCTGGCAGAAGCTCAAAATGAATAATTCCTCGCATATCAACCAAATGCATAGCAAAATTTTCTTTGGATGGGCTCCATTCCTTGGCTGAGGTTCAGGCTTTGTTTCACGGCTGAGCCATTGATGTCGATGCTTAATATTGTTATAGAGGACCCATTTTTCATCCCCATTGACGATCCGATTAAAAAATGGTGCCTGCAGTTGCCGAGAATGCAGTGATGTGCAAATATCGATTCGATGTTGAAGATTCGCTCGTGACAAATCATGCGGAACCCATTTTCCAACCTTCACTACTTTTCCTAACAGCTTCAAATGACGATGAATGGTCATATGGCAACGCCGAGTTGCGGGCCAAGTTCTCTTACAGTTACCGTTGGGTTTCCTCCACTGTTGCTTTCAGCAATTCTTCATCTAACTCATTTGGTCGTCCTGTTCGTTGATAATTAATCTTTCAGACTGAAGTTTCCATTTCTGAACTTCTCAACCATCTCCTACACATCCATTCGCTCACATCATTATTTCCATAAACTCTGAATGTTTTTTGCGGATTCACTAGCGTTAGATCCTTTATGGAACTCGTACAGTATCACATGTCGAATATGCTCTTTCGTGGGCTCCATGTTTTTTCAATTACTGTAATATCGTAGGGGTGGGGTGGCGTTGTAACTGAAAAACACCAGAGAAAATATTCATTAGCCTAATCCTACACTAGCCTAAGTCATTCTGTATCGTGATAAAACCTGTGCGAACCTGTCGCCGCGTGTATTTTGCAACATTTCTAAAACTATTTCACATTATCTTGGCTATCGTCCGTTTTCTAATCGAACAGAATTTGTTACAACCTGATATGTATATGTAAAATATATATGAGGGGTCCCGCGTCTTACGGTACCTAAGGGCCAAAATTAAAGTTCTCCAGAAATCGCCTCCAAAGTTCAGCAATATTCTCGCAATAGTATCTGTTATTAATTGAGCTAGAACGTTCATTTTGGCTAAATTAAATTAGAGTTCTAAGTATGCTAATGAAGATGTTGATGAGTTTTTGGAATAGATTTTTATATTTTATATATTTTTAAAATTTTTTGATTTTCTTATTATGCCGAACTTTGGGTGAACTTTTGGCTGGCGACAGAGGTGAAAAAAGTAGTTCGCTTCATAAGGTCTTGAACCATACTTCTAGTGTCGTAAGGTCATTATAACCCAAACCACGCGATAGAGGAAGGGTGAAAATAGTGATATCCATCAAAAACACGTTTTCGCTTCTGGTGGCGCTTAGGTATCTTAAGACGCGCGACCCTCATATTTATATGTAGAATATATATGTATATGTAAAATGTGTATATATATATATATATGTGTGTGTATATATTAATATATATATATATATATATTATATATATATTATATAATATATATATATATATATATTATATATATGCATTTAACTGCAATGACCACGCAGTATATAAATGAATAGAAACGACGTAAATAAGGAGCGTCTCTGCACACGGGGAAGAGAAATAACGAATAAATGAAAAATGAGGCGATTTACGTCGTTTCTATTCATATATATTATATGTATATATTCGACATAGAAGAAATAGCAAGAGTAATGAAACATTCTTTAGAAGAAATGAGGATAATAAAAGCTCAGCTTGCCCTTCTAACAAGGAGAGAGAGAACGCCGCAAACATATGCACCGCAACATTACGCACATCAACCCTCCTATTCAACACCACCACCAATAATACAACAAAAACAGTGGTATCACGGGCCGCAACCCCAATACTCCCAAATGCAGTGGCCCAACCAATAACATCAAACAGTAACCGACATCGACCAAGAAACGACCATCATTTAGGAGAATCGAACACGAAGATTAGAAACCTGGTAAAAGTATTATACCAAATATACAAGGCCTCTATACGGACCATGCAGACCGCAAATTACAATACTTGCAAAATTTAGCTTCGGAAACCAGCATAGATATCATATGCCTAATGGAAACACACTTACATAAGTGCGAAAAAGGCTGTGAAAACTGCATCGAGAATACTGAAATAGCATTGCTGGACTACTACATATACAGAGCAGATAGAGTGGCTAGACGAGGAGGAGGGTATTGTATCTACGTAAAAACACACATGTGAAGTGAGGGTGAAGAAATCAAACAGCACAGTTGAAGTTATATTAGAAGTAAAAGAACTGAACCTAACCATTATGAACATCTACAAACCACCAAACACCACAAAAAGTGAATTCCAATTTGCTACAAATGAAATAGAAAACACATTAAAATTACTTGAAACTCCAGCAACAAATATTATAATTTTTGGAGATTTTAATTTCCCATTCATATCATGGAAGAAAAATGACGAAGTAATATTTGTTGAGAAGTTTCATGGCAAACATTACTAAAGATGGCAGAACCCAAGCAACAATGCTATTACATATTATGGAACATTACGCCCTTACCCAGGAAATCGGTGAAGCCACGAGAAAGGAGAACGTTTTGGATTTAATCTGGACAAATAACGAGATGATAATAAATAAAAAAGTAACGCGCGCACAGTTCTCCGACCATAACCTCATCGATATACAATTGAAGCTAGCACCCAGAGGTCCGAAAACGCATCCTAGAGAAGCAGATGGAATTTGAAGGCAAACATAAATTCAAAGAAAGTACATTGGGAAAGCTTAAGTAAAGATTTAAAGAAGGTAAATTGGGAATTGCTACTACACGAGAAGACTCCACAAGAAATACTATGTATAATAGAGACGGAAACCAAACCTATAATACTGAAACGTATTCCAGAGAGACAGGAAAGAAAACGTAGGAAGCTCGAGAGGAAAATCAGGACTCTCTTCAGGCAACGAAGACAAACCGTAAAACATCTCTGCAGATGCAGAACTGATGCAAAGAGACTCAAACTAGAGAGGAAACTTGGCGAAATAGAAATGGACCTAAAGCAAACATTCATACATAAGACAAACGAGGAGGAAAACAAGGTAGCAGAAAACATAAAAAATAACCCAAAATACTTCTACACTTTTGCGAAAAGGAAAATGCAGTGTAAGGAGAGTATTGGACCGTTGATAGACGGGGAGGCCGAATACACAAATGACCCAAAAGAAATAAGTGAACTGCTAAGGGAACAATTTAAATCTGTGTTTAGCACCCGTAAGTCCGAGATGGAAGTGGAAAACCCAGACGAGTTTTTCGACATTGATACAGATCAACTAAGAACAGATCCCGGCACAAACCTATTAATGGACTTCGAGTTCACGGAAGGAGATGTAATTACGGCCTTATCACAGATGCGAGACAATTCAGGGCCAGACACATGGAGTGCCAAATTTCTGAAGAAATGCAGAGAGAGTATTGCAAAACCGCTATACTTACTATGGAGGAAATCACTTGACACAGGACAAATTCCACTCCCCTTAAAGAACGCGAATATTGCCCCCCCTATAATTAAGGTGGTAACAGAGCAATGCCCAAAAATTATTGGCCAGTGGCTCTCACCTCACACTCAAAGTGTTTTGAACGCATAATTAGAGGCAAAACTACCTACTACCTACAAGAAAAAGACTTATACAACCCAAATCAACATGGCTTCAGGGCTGGTAGATCATGCCTGTCACAGCTACTAGACCACCAGGAGAAAATACTAGGAACATTATGTCGAGGACAAAACATTGATGTAATATATATTGACTTTGCTGAAGCCTTCGATAAATGTGACCATGGAATCATAGCACACAAACTTAAGGATACAGGAATTACTGGAAAGCTAGGAAGGTGGATATTTAATTTCTTGACGCAAAGAACGCAAAAAAGTGGTGGTAAACGGAGTTAAATCGAAAGTCTCGGAAGTCGTGAGCTCTGTCCCACAAGGGACAGTATTAGCTCCCTTGCTGTTCATAATAATGATTGCAGATATTAAGGACAGTATTGTATCATGCTTCGCAGATGACACAAAGATATGTAAAGAAATATTGAACGAAGATGACGTAAGAAAACTACAAAACGACATTGAAACATTATTCCAGTGGGCAGAAGACAACAATATGAAGTTCAACGAAGAAAAATTCCAACTTCTATAAGATATGGTAATAACAAAGAGCTACAGAAAAAAGGGTACAAAACTCCACAAGCCAAACAGATAACACCAAATCCACAAGTCAGGGATCGTGGAATAATAATGTCGTCGGATGCAGATTCAGAGAGCACTATAAAATCAAAATAATGGGAATCATCTGGAGGAGCTTCCGCAGCAGAAAAGCAAGCAAACATGCTCAAATTATGGAAGAGTCTAGTCCTACCAATAATTGAGTATTGCTCAGTACTCGCAAGCCCACAAAGAAAAAGAGACATTGCGAGCATTGAAGCTATGCAAAGGAGTTTTACGTCTAAGATAGAGGAAACGGAAGGTGAAGTCTACTGGTCTCGACTACAATCCCTGGAACTCTACTCTCTTGAAAGAAGGCGCGAGCGGTACACAATAATATACATATGGAAAATACTTGAGGGCTCTGTCCCTAACCTCAGAAATGAAATAGAAACAAACTGGAATGAGAGAAGAGGCAGGTTTTGTGCTGTCCCAGCTGCGGTGGGACAAGGGGCCATGAAAACGAGGATGGAAAATACCCTCAGGATACGGGGCCCAAAGCTTTTCAGTGTCCTTCCAAAAGAAGTGAGGAATCTCCAGCACACTGCCATGAATAACTCCAAGAACAAGCTGGATAGATTCTTGTACAAAGTCCCTGACAAGCCATGCGTGGCTGGCTACGAGGGCAGGAGAAGATCAGAGAGCAATTCCCTCCTTCACCAAGTCCCGCAAATCAGGCGGGATGCTGCAGAGGAGTCGACCGCAGGTCGATCCTGAACCGTCGTTCAAACTTGACAAAAGGTTATATATATATGTATATGTATGTATATGTATATGTATGTTAAACACAGACCGTGCATGGAACAAGGAACTCTTCTGGGAAAATTAAATCCACTATAGTCCGAATAAGTAATGGTAAATGACAAATACCATAGTTTTTCTTTTTCATGATGCTAGCCCGACGTGGGCAACGGGTATTTGTCATTTACCATTACTTATTCGGACTATAGTGGATTTAATTTTCCCAGAAGAGTGCCTTGTTCCATGCACGGTCTGTGTTTAACATATAAATTTCTCAGGGGACCATTCTGAGTTTGTGTATATATATATATTATATATATATATATATATATATATATATATATATATATACACAATGTGTCCGTAAAGTCATGGTGGGATTTTAAATAGCTATATTATTGCAACGAAACATGATAATGAGATGAAAAAAAGGCAAATTGAAGAACAACTCTAAAAGAATAACTTTATTTAACGTAGTTCGATATGGGCTCCTCTGGTAGCCCTGCAGACATCTAACCGGTGATTCAATTCCAGCCACACACGCTCAAGAACATCAGGAGTGACGGATGCGATAGCTTCCGTGATTCGCTCGTGCAAGTGATGAATATCCCTAATGGGTACACTGTACACGCTTTGCTTGACGTAACTCCACAAATAAAAGTCCAAAGGTGTCAGGTCCGGAGAGCGTGGAGGCCATGGCTTCCATCCTCCTCTTCCTATCCATCTCTGTGGAAATTTTTCATTAAGGAATTCTCGAACAACGTTGGCATAGTGCGGAGGAGCACCATCTTGCTGAAAGATGACATTATTGTCAATAAATTGGGGTACTGCAAAATGTTCCAACATAGCGAGGTAGTTGTGTGACGTCACAGTGGGTTCCGCGAAGAAAAATGGGCCAATCACTCGATCTCGTGCTAGAGCACACCACACATTAACTTTCGGGCTATTACGCTCATGTTCAACATAGGCATGTGGACAGCCTAGACTAACTACGAGATAAAGGTTAAGCTTAGCCTAGACTAACTACAAGATACAACTTTGAGAGTTGTTCTTAAATTTGGCATTGTTTCATTTCATATATGTTTCGTTGCAATAATATAGCTATTTAAAATCCCACCATGACTTTACGGACACACTGTGTGTGTATATATATATATATATATATATATATATATATATATATATATATATATGTGTTTTTTTGTGTGTGTGTGTGTAAAAATGAACAATGAATAATTCTTATATAATCTTTATATAATCTTTATATTCAAATATTCAGTTTTACGTAAGAACCAAAATTGCCTAACGCCAGTTTGGATAAAATTTTGATTTCTTTCTATTTTTGTCAAATAATTGGTGAATTGTTTCATTTTTTTAATATTCCTTAATATTTACTGTATATGCGTATAAGTATATATACTTAATTAATAGTTTCACTCACTCTTTGTACAATGGCTATAAACCTTTCATTACTGTATTTCTCTAATTCGTTTCTTCTAATTTCTCCTAATAATGACTTGTACTGTACGTACAAATTAAATAACTGTGGCGTATTAATTTTGAATTAACCGATTGCATAATTTTATAAACTATGACGTCATAAAGTAACTTAATTCTCCACGTTTTCCATACCTTGAATACTGAATCACGTATTCAGTATGTGGATATCTTTCGTATTCAATGTATGGTAAATTCTTTAATAATAATAAAAACTTCATTCTCTCTGTCATTTATATATTGTGTCCTGTCTGGTGTTATGCAGTATAAATATTATTCGACCATATTCATTCATACATCCATGTCCTTTCTTGACCGCTATCCTTTATTAATTTTATTATTTATTCATTCATCTACCTATTGTCTACTTCTGCCCTATCAACCTATCAGTCCATGTTTACTCGTGTCTATATTACGCACAACCTATTGTGTTACGTACCAATATGTGTACGATACTTTGTGCATTCGTACATGTCCCCCTGATGATCATGATTACGTACATAGTTTCGTACATGTAAATACGTCCACGTCCACATGTATTTTACTTTTTCTTTTAATTATTTCACCTCTCGCAAGTTATTTGTTAATGCTGATACGAATGTTCGAATTCCGATGACGTCGCCAAAAGCAAGCATCTGAATTCAAAATCTCCTCTCTTGCTTCTGCTACCAATTTATAACGTTAAGATGTTAAGTTATATTATTATAATATACTGTATTGTTTCCCTGCCAGGCCACTGGTTCGTTATCTGCTTACGTTACAGTTATCCCCGTTCTCATTACTTGTACTTATGATTTCTACCTAATTGTCATTGAAATTCTATATTTATGTATTACGTTATCATTAACGTACGTGTATTTCCAATGAAAAGTACACCGTATTTTTCTCCGCTTTCCTCATCGCTGGCTAATTAGACTTTGACCGATAACCAACCATGTTCTAATAATATTTGACATAATTTGGCGTAATTATTATTAACTATAAATATATAATATTGCTGTTAATTCCCCTTTAAATTATAGAACAACGGTTAACTCCCCTTCATTATATAAATTGTATCACCTATTTAGATTACTTATATTAATTAACAATTTGCTAAAATTGTAATTAAATGTAATTTAATATAATGTAATTAATGTATTTTAATTAAACTAATTAACGATAATAAGCGAATGTAAATTGAGTAATTATAATCATAGTTGTAATAAACCAAAAATTACAATGTACTCAGTGATGTACTTGGGATTGTACTCAATGTACTACTACGACATTATGTCGCCATTTAGGAAAGTGTGCTCGGCGATATTATTATTTATTTTTTCGTTTTATTTTGGAATCTTTCAAAATTCTGATGTGTTTAAATTATGCTTAACGTCCAAGAAGAATTGTTTAGATCTCCAGTTAAAGGGGGGGAACTTAACCCTCAACTGCACTCCCCCAAAATTTAGACTTACTTAATTCTTGTATTGTAAATGTAAGGAAATGTCAAAAATGGTTCCTTAAGTTTAGGTCTGGTGGTTATAGCTTAACTGATGAAGCGCGCTCGGGCCAACCTGTTGAGTTCAATGATGACCTTCTGATAGCTACACTTGAAGAAAATCCTGTTGTAATTGTTGAAGAACTTGCCCAGCGACTAAATTCGACCGGTTCCACAGTTCGCCACCTGCAACGACTGGGAAAAGTGTCGAAACTTGGGAAGTGGGTTCCCCATACGTTGTCACCAGACAACTGTAGAGATCTCGTGAACATTTGCTCTTCATTGCATTCTCGACAACTTCAAGCACCGTTTCTGAATCGACTCATTATTGGGGATGAAAATTGGGTGCTTCATCACAATGTTAAGCGTCATTGGCAGTGGGTTAGTGCTGGGGAATCTGCTGCACCCCAGGAAGGTTTTGCTGTGCGTTTAGTGGGATATTCAAGGAGTGGTTTATTTTGAACTGTTGCAGCCCATTCAAACCATTACAGCCAAAGTCTACTGTCAGCAACTTCAAAGACGGAGCGTTGCATTGCAAACAGAAGGACGACCTTTGGCCAATCGCAAGAGTGGTGTGTTTCAACAAGACAGCGCGCATCCTCATACTGCTCAAATCACCACTGCCAAAACTAAACAGCTTGGTTGGGAAAAAATTCCACATCTTCCGTATTCACCAGACCTTGCACCATCAGATTACCACCTATTCAGAAATCTTCAAAACTACCCTGACGGGAAAGAACTTGAAAGTTTCGAGGCCATCAACATTGCCCCCTCCGAGTTTTTTGCTTCTAAACCGAAGGAATTTTTATCAATATGGAATTGAAATGCTTGTAGAGAGGTGGCAGAGTCATAGAAAGTGAAGGAAAATATAAAATTGATTGAAATTTATTTTGATGCAGTTTTATTTTCATTTGGAAATAAAGGTAAAAAAACGACATTACTTATGGGATGACCTGATATAATTACACACACACACACACACATATATGTATATATATATGTATATAGTATATGTACAGTATATGTAAAATATATAAAATAATGTTTGTGTGTGTACATAAGCCTCTCTAGTATGACATATCGGTAGTCTGGCACTTTTCAACTGTGGCATAGCTCCCAACATTCCAGCACCTCATAATAAACTGTTAAAGGTATATCCATTAATACTTTGCTAACCAACCTTTTTAAATTAAACTGATCTAAGTGTCCTGAAACAGATGAGGAGCAGCACCAATGTGGCCTCTTGCGAAGTATTAATTTAATGGGTGTACCAGTAATTCACACCAGGTTGTATTGGGGCTGGGGGCACTCTGTAGTCCTGAGAATTTACTCGTCCTGTATGCCTCCAAAACCAATCGTGTTGGACGTGAGGTAGGCTAGTGCGTGTTTATGTATATACTCTTTTCATATAAAATTTAAAATTGTTTACATTTGTGGCATACTAATTCAAATATTAATTACTGTTCTGCTTTGTTCACTGCGTACGTAATTTTGTAATCACAATATTTGCCCCCAAATCAGAAATAAAAATACCCATTCCAAATTCGTCACTGCGACTAAGTTTGTAATGCAGTACAGTAATTATAATTTTTTTAAATTTCCTCAACTTTGACACACACACACACACACACACACACACACACACACACACACACACACACACACACACCTAAATTATATAATATACATACAGATATATAATTGTGTTGCAAAAGTAAACCGGTTATTTTGTTTGTTGGTTTGTTTTGTGAAGGTGTTTTTTTTTTCCCTCTGCAATACAAAATTCCTTTACATTGAAAATAAATATACAATTTGAATAAATTATTAGTTATATGTGAAACGGAAGAATACTGTATTCTGTTTAAGTACAGTATATGAAATAAGTTTACTTTTAATTTAACTTAGAACCTATAGACTACAGCGCAGTCTCGATAACTATTTCCAGTTTGCTGTATTTCAAATAAGGAATATAGATAACTATATAGCCGATAAAATACTGGTTGAATTTTTTAAAAACGAAGAAAAATAGCCAACATCCGCGTATATAACAGATTTTGTCTTAATGTTCGGCCTTGGCCCAATAGCGAGATTCACTAATTAGTTTTCTCCCTGTCTGCGTACGTGTTTCTGTCGGGCTATAGCGTTTACACCAAAATTTAACTTATGAACCAGAATTAGTTCGTTTTATATAGTTTCGTTTGGACCAAATGAAGAAGCGACCCCTTTACTTCTGTATTAGGCTACACTTGGTAATGGTAAGTTAAGTAAGGTAGTTTGAACTGTGAGCTAGATTTGCGAAGCCTAAAATTTTAGTGCGATAAACCTACGTTTTGGCCCAAACAAAACTACAGAAAACTAATACATTATGGCGCAACCACCACCACCACCACCACCACCTACAGTACTGTTTCTGTATTTCTACAAAGTTCCATTAGCTTCCCCAAACTACTTTCTTTCGGAGTTTTCTTTTTGTAATGTGGCGCGCATTACTTATAATTATAATTTTTAAATCCTGAAATGAACAAAAATTACCATTTTTAATCTTTGGAATGAAAAACTAAATTTAAACTTTACAAAAAATAAACAAAGTTTGATTTTGATTCTTTTCAAATGCCAGAGTTTGGCTATATTGTAAAATAATAAATCTTATAATCAGGGTATGGTTTTATTGCTGTCGATTCGTACTCGTTGGCGGTCAGGATCCAGATCGCCTCCGCCTACTGGTGACCTCCCCACCCCACCCCACACACACACTTGAGGACATCTAATATTTTTAAGTCGCCTTCTACGAGAAAGTGTGTGTACCATATTCAAAATCCGAACCATACCACGACAGGCTATAATGAAATATTTATTGGTATGTAATTAGTGTTAAAAACTAAACTAATAAATTACTTTCAATCGCCAAATGCAGTTAATTTGGTCCGAGGATATGACTAAATAAAGGTGATTTTTGCATTATTTGATCCCTTTGGTGGCTTCTATTTCATTAAGTACTTAATTAAATCGTATTTAAATATAATTTTAGTGGTTTTGATGATGTATAAATTAAAAATTAATCTTAATAAATTATTCTTAATATTCACCAGTAATAAGTTTTAATATGATCGTAAGATATGACAAAAGTAAGTTTTTACAGTGCTTCATTACTTTTGGGTTTGTTTTAAATAGAATAATATTTGGGCATAAACCCAAAAAACACAGGGCTTTTGTTTATTTTTGAAGAGATATATATATATATATATATATATATATATATATATATATATATATATGGTGTTTATAAAGTCCCTATCTATTTTGGTGAAAACGTAGCAAAAAGGATAAAATTCAATAACAATATAATAGAAGGCATACATTTAATGAATACTTAAGCATATGATTCTACATCAGCTCCATCATTGTCTCTGCAGAGTTCAAATCTGTCAGCAGCATTGCGGAACGCATTTTGGAGCATGACGGGGGTTATTTTTGTAACTGCTGTTACGATACGAGCACGTAAGTCTTGCAGATCTGTTACCCTCGTTTGATTTGATAAAGCCTCATGCAAAGAAATCCAAGGGCGTTAAGTCAGGAGATCGAACCGCCCAGGGCCTTTTGCCTCCACGTCCGATCCACCGATTTGGAAATCGTTCATTTAGGTACTCCCGAACAATGTTTGCGTAATGACAAGGTGCCCCATCTTGTTGAAAGACGACGGTGTTTAAAATGCCATCTGAATGAAGCTGGGACATTTACATGCTCGTACCGTAACAGCAGTTACAAAAATAACCCCTGTCGTGCTCCAAAATGTGTTCGGCAATGCTGCCGACAGATTCGAACTATGTAGAGATACTGATGGTGTTCATGTAGAATCATTTGCTTAAGTATTCATTAAATGTATGCCTTCTATTATATTGTTATTGAATTTAACCTTTTTTGCTACGTTTTCACCGAAATAGATAGGGACTTTATAAACACCGTATATATATATATATATATATACACACAGGGTGAGCCGTAAGTTTCCATACATAGGAAAATTTAAACGTTTGTTTTTATGTTTCAGATACCCTAAGAATATGCGTTTGTAAGATCTTGTTTACTGATGAAGCAAATTTTTACGTCAATGGAGAGGTTAATCGGCAAAACATACGTTATTGGAGTAATGCTAACCCTAACTGGCTGAGTCGGACGAAGATGCAAGGTGCCGGTAAAGTGATGGTGTGGGCCGGGATATGGGGTGACCGAATTATTGGACAAATTTTTGTCAGTGGAAATCTTAATGCCGAAAGGCATCTTAACATGTTGCAAGAAGAGATTTTCCCATCCCTGCTAAACGAGGAAGGTAACTTCCCAGTTTACTTCCAGCAAGATGGAGCTCCACCTCATTATGGTCTTCACGTGCGTCGGTATTTGGATCAGCAGTTTCCGGATGCTTGGATTGGTCGGCGTGGTCCTGTGGAGTGGCTCCCCAGATCTCACCCCCCTTGATTTCTATCTTTGGGGGCACTTGAAGGCCATGGTGTATCAGGAAAAGATACGAGACATAAATCATCTAAAGGAACGTATCACCAACGCCATTACAAGCATAACGTCAACTGTGCTAATGCGTGTTCATCAACAGGGGAACACGTATTGAAATGTTTTCAAAACAATGGCAACCATGTAGAGCATATTATATAAATAAAAATGTTTATTTTTCCTATGTATGGAAACTTAGGCCCACCCTGTATATCCCTTTGCTTTGTCCGCAGCTATAGGGCGCGTCCCTCTGTGGCGAATGTGGGAATACACCTTTCTTCGGTGTAAGGGCTTTCTCTGCCCTCGTGGACCATTGGGCCCGTTTGGGGACCCGGCTGATCTCCTGCTTCTTTTTCTTTTTCTCCTTTAACCCATTCTTCTGGCTTCTCCCTGTTTTTTTGGCGTTGTTCTTTGGACCTTGATTTTGACCCTTTCCTTGGCCCTTGGGTGTGGGAGGTGGTTGCCCTGCACCCTTGTCGCTTTCCAACCAAACCCAAACCCTGTCCCTGCCACTTTTCACCGCGCGTTGGATGAGAGTGGCCGCCTTTCAGGCACAGGGACTGGGTGCGGGTGTATCTCCCCCTGCGTGACATCCATCGGCGGTGGGACCAAGTGTGCCCACACTTCGCCTTTCCCTTGTTGGAGTCGGTGGTGGCTGGATGCGCGCGGGGGATGAAGTTCTTTTTTGTTTAGCTATGGACACTTCTCCCCCCGGCTTACGACTACTGCTTCTCATTCCCGGACTACTACTACTCTCAACACTCGGGTGGTGGGCAACCAGGCCCTCGAGTCCTTTACCACTGGAAGACCGCAACCTAATGGGGTTGACCCCCCTGTGGAAGCGGAACGCTTGCACTCTTCTTTTCCGTTGCCGACCCCAGTCCGTCCCTCGACTACGCCCTTGGACCTACACTCTCTAGAGCAGGGGCCTCGCCCCAGCCCACTTCAGCCACCTTCGGGCAAGTCAAGTTCCACCGAGGACTTGCCCCCACAACCCGGCTTCTTGCTCTCCCCATATGCCCCCCTCACCCGCCGCCAGCCCACCTCCCCGCGGAGAGAGCCTCGCGGCGGACGGGGGAGCCGGCATTCACGGCCGTCCTACCGACCGTTGAATATTCCAGTACATTTCGACTCTACACCCTCCCTCTCCCTTCCAAGTATCCACAAATTCCTGGTGATTCGGCCTACATCTGGGTCCCTCCCGAACAACTCTGAACGGACGTTCCAGGCGATCCGAACCCACAGCAACTCCAGCCGCTATGACGTACGCCCACAGAGGGATGGCTCCCTCCTCGTAAAATCACGCTCAGCCGCAGAGACGAAAGCCCTACTCTCCATCACTGAGGTCCTTGGATGCTCGGTGTCCGTTTCCCCACACCCTCGCCTGAACCAGAGTCAGGGCACTATTTACGCCACCCGCCTACTGTCGGTCGCAGTGAACGAGCTCCTGGAGGATCTCGCACCCCAAGGAGTTACTAAGATCTATCGTTTCACATCCCGACAGGGAGGCACCCCCTCCCCCACCCCACGTCTGCTCCTTACTTTTAACTCACTAATCCCCCTGGCCGTATTGTATGGGGTATGGGAGACCGCGCCTCGTGCGAGTTTTCTATCCGCCCATACGTCCAGACCCGACTCGTTGCTTCAAATGCAATAAATTCGGACACGTCAGCTCCGCTTGTCGACAGCCGCATCCATTGTGTGTTCACTGTGGACGACTCGCCCACCCTGACAGGTGCCCCAACACACCCAAATGCTCGAACTGTGAAGGCGCACATCCCTCTTCATCCCGAGAATGCCTTCTTCAGGTTCGAGAAGGAGGTCCGAGGCCTACAGGTGACGGACTTCCTTAGCCCCCGTGAGGCACGCGACAGGGTGCGGAGTCGGGAGGTGAGGCCGGGGGTGTCCTATGCCGCTGCTCTCGGCTCTATCATCTCGGCACGCCGCCCTGGCCTGCCGCCGAAAACCCCCCCAGCTACTGCTTCCTGTTCCCCACATAGCAAATCCTCGCAGGACCCGACGGTCCCCTGTCCCCCCACCGTTCCTCTTCTTCCCGCACCTCACCTGCCACGAATCCCCCAGGAGTCTGGGACCAGGGTTTCCAGGTCCCAGCCACCTCAAACCCTGCCTTCCCAGTACTCCCTGTACACGCCCGAACCTGCCGCCCGGAGCAAGCCGTCGAGGCGGAGACGCCGGAGCGTGTCACCAGACCCTCCGGCCTCCCAACGTCTCTCTCCCTCTTCCCCTAAGACCAAGAAGACGGCTCGGACCCTTACACCGCCCACCACACCCACTATGTCCATCTCTCCCCATCGTAGAAGTCCCACCGTTCTACCCCCACAGACTCTGACAATAGTGGCCGAAATCCACGACCCGCCCTGTACGACGAGACCCAGCCCAGTGGATCCAGTGGATGCGGCTCTGGCGCAGCTGCACGGTGTGACCGAGGAAGCTCGGCTGCGCCCACGCCCATGAGTCTCCTGGATCTGCCCTTGCCTCCTGGTGCCATTTTCTCCACCCCTCCACGAGACCATTCTGGTTCACCTCCTTCCACCCCCATCGTACCTACCCCCCCAACATCCCCGACCCCCCCTTATCAGCTACCCTGAGTACGCCCTCCCTCCCACCCGCCCGGTCTTTTTGGTACCCCCTGTCACCACCTAGGGTCCGCCGTGAGACCCGGACAGGCGGGGTAGCGCCCTTTTGGGGTTAACGTGCCCCCCCCCTGGCCCGACCATAGAAGCCCGACAAGGCACTTCCGACCCGCTCAGCCCACGATGTTCCTCTGCCTGCCGTGATCCACGCCTCCGGTCTCGCTCGGCCGACTCGACCCCGCAACCTCCGCAGGGTTCGACAGGCCGACCGATTCCTTCCCTGGTGAACGGTAGATAGCCAGCCACGCTCCCGACCTAGCCTTCAGTTTCGCGAACTCCAGATCCCCCTTTACACTCCAACCTCCTAGCGCCTACACCTTTACCCATCCCCCTTCATCAACTAATGGATCCCCCAAAAACCACGATAGTCCACTGGAACTGTCGAGGAATCTTTGCAAACTATGAAGGCCTTAACTCCTTGATTGCCACTTCCCGTCCGGTGTGTGTCTGTCTCCAGGAGCTAATCCTGGGGACCAGGTCCATGCCCTGCCCCACTGGTTATTTCTGCGTCGCCACCCCGCCTCCTACCTGCACTCGAAGGGGAGCTGCCATCCTCGTCCACCACGCAGTCCCCTTCTACAATCTCTCCATCCGGTCCCCGCTACAGGTGACTGCCGTCCGGCTCTCCCTGGATAGACAGTACACCATTTGTTCAATCTACCTTCCCCCCCACGCTCAAGTCTCCCGCGACGACCTGGTGGAAGTCGTGGAACAACTCCCCCAGGCCCTTCCTACTACTGGGCGATTTCAATAGTCGTCACCCCTTGTGGGGCGACACACACACCACCTATATGGCCCCAACCCTGATATCCGTCATGACCGAGCTCTCCTTCGAGTGCCTCAACGATGGCTCTCCTACATTCTACCATGCCGCCACCTGCACTCCATCCTGTATAGACCTGTCCCTCGTATCAACTGATGCCCTCCTAGACTTCACGTGGCAAGTCCTCCGAGAGGACTATGGCAGTGACCATCTCCCCATTCTACTCACCCTCAATCGACCCGACCAGACCGTACGGGTACCGGTAAGGTGGGTTACCACCGACGCGAATTGGGCCCGCTTCCGCGACAACACATATACCACCCTTACAACTCCCCACTTCCCATCCATCGACGGGTGCGTCGCATACTTCGAGTCCGTCGTTCTAACGGCCGCAAGCACAAGCGTACCACAATCCTCCACCTACCCCCGCGCCCGACGGGTTCCTTGGTGGACCCCGGAGTGCGCGGAGGCCGTGCGCGCCAAGAAGGCAACTCGGCGCTTTTACCGGACGCGCCTCCCCATCCATCGCACGGAAATGCAGCGGGTCAGGGCCATCGCCCGCCGCACAATGAAGACAGCGCGCCGAGCCTCTTGGCGTGCCTTTGTGTCTGGCATTACCGTCAACACACCTTCGGCTACCATCTGGAAGAAGGTGCGGGGCGTCGAGAGGCGACATGTCCCCTCCCGACCCCCGGTCCTTCGGACAAACGACGGACTCCTATGTGAGCCCAAGTCGGTGGCAGACCACCTTGCTTCTACCTTCGCCGCCGTTTCTTCCTCTGCAGCCAATCCCGTACCCGCCCCTGACGATAGCCCCTCCCCCTCCCCACCGTCCATAGACAGCACCTACAACCGATTGTTTACCATGCGTGAACTACAGACGGCACTGGCCTCTCGACGATCCCCTTGCCCCGGCCCGGACGGTATTCCGTACGGCATGATCCAACACCACTCTACCTTACAAATTTTCCTGCTAGACTTATACAATCGCATATGGATAGAGGGTGCCTTCCCCTTTAGGTGGAAGGAGGCCCACGTCATCCCTATCCCCAAGCCCGGCAAAGATTCCCTGGACCCCACAAACTACAGACCAATCGCCCTGACATGTGCCTGCAAGATCCTCGAAAAAATGGTCGCTACGCGATTATCGTTCGTCCTTGAACGTACCAATTCCTTCCCGTCTACCAGTCCGGCTTCAGACAATTCCGCTCCACCACTGATCCCCTCCTGCTTCTCAGCCGAGACATACAGGATGCCTTCGACAATAGACAGTTCGTACTGTCAGTTTCTTCGACATCCAGAAGGCCTATGACACCACCCGTCGAGCAATGATCCTCGGTCAGCTCCGACATCTGGGCCTTGTCGGAGCCATGCCTACCTTCATCAGGGGCTTCCTTACTTCTCGGACCTTTAAAGTCCGGGTGGGCTCAGTCCTCTCTGACACCTTTGTGCAGGAGGACGGGGTCCCACAGGGAAGCATCCTCAGTGTTCTCTGCTTCTCTGTCGTGATGAACACGGTCTCACAATGCCTTCCACCCACAATCCGCTCTTCCATCTACGCGGATGACCTTGCAATCTACTTCGCAGGGCGAGAACCGTCTGTCGTTCAACGGCAAATGCAGCTCGCCATCTACCGGGTGGAGAGGTGGGCGACGTCGGTGGGTTTCCGCCTCCATCCCTAAGTCCAAGTGTATGGTCTTCAGTAGAAGAAGACCCACAACCCTTCCTCTACCCTCTGTTACATTATACGGCAGTCCTCTTGAGGTGGTACCCTCCACGCGTTTTCTGGGCATGACCCTAGACCGACGGCTCAATTGGGTTCCCCATCTCAAGCACCTAAAGCAATCCCTTCGACGCCCCTCGCTCTCCTGGATCACCTCTCTCACACCACATGGGGTGCAGATCGACGCTCTCTTCTTCGCCTTTATACTTCCATAGTACAGTCGAAGCTGGACTATGGTAGCGCAGTTTATGGTTCAGCCTCCAACGCCCGCCTCCGTATCCTGGACCCGGTACTTAATAGAGGCCTCCGCCTCGCCTCCGGTGCTTTCCGCTCCTCCAGCTCCAGCCTCCATGTGGAATGTGATCATCTCCCTCTCGCCCTCCGACGGGGTCTACTCCTCATGCGGACATACCTCCGTGCACAGAGGCTACCTTCTTCGCTTCTGGGCACGGCGGTTTTAGAACTACCACCTCAGGGACGGAGCTGGCACTTCACTGAAGCGGTCCGCTCTTTCCTTGATCTTTTCAACATGCCCGCCCCCTCAGTTATCCACATTTCATTCAGCATCTACCCCCCCCCCCCTGGATCCTAACCCCTATCAAGTTCTGCAAAGATGTGTTCCCTACCGAAGACTACCACGAGCGCCATGATATACAGGTCACTTTTCCGCGAACACGCAACCCAACACCCGGACGCAATCGCCATTTACACGGATGGTTCCCGCTCGGAAGCTGGTGTGGCCTCCTCAGCGGTGATTCTGTCCCAGCCGCTCTCCCGGAGCGTCGGCCTGCCCCGCGAGGCCTCCGTTTTTTCGGCGGAACTTTTCGCCATAACGGAGGCCCTCGATATTGTGCGCACCCACTCTGCCAGCTCTTTTGTCATTTATTCGGATTCCCAAAGTGCACTTCTCTCCTAGAAAGATTTAACCCCTCACCCGCTCGTCTGTACCATCCAGCAGACCTTCCACTTTTAACGATCTTCCAACATAAGACAATCGCATTCTGTTGGGTCCCGGCTCATGTCGGCATCCAGGGTAACGAGGCGGCGGACCGCACAGCAAAGACGGCCTGCTTGCTGCCGGCCTCCTCCCGACCCCTCCCCTTCTCCGACTTCTTCCCGGCTTTCCGTTCCCACTTCCGCTCCATATGGCAGCGGGAATGGGACCAGGCCACACAAAATAAACTCCACACGATCAAACCGCACATAGGACACTGGGCTTCTTCATTCCACCGGTCCCGCCATAAAGAAGTAATCCTAGCCCGTCTCCGCATAGGTCACACCCGCATCACCCACGGACACCTTATGGCGAAATCGCCAGCCCCGCTTTGCTCTACCTGCCATACCCCTATCACTGTCTTACACCTTCTGGTGGAATGCTCAAAGTTGGCCGCTTCCGTCGCAGGTGTTTCCCTCTCTCGGCCGAAAACCCCATACCCAACTGCCTACGATCTATACTCGCCGACGGCCCCCACTTTTCAGCGGAAGCCGTTCTCCTCTTCCTTACTCACTCCCATCTGCTCCATCGTATCTGAAACCGTACCCCTCCTACCCATTATCCATCGACTGACCCTTACTCATTCCCCTAGTCTACCGCCCCTAGCACAGTGACATCACCCACTCACTGCCTCGCCGAGATATGTACCGTCTCTTTAGGTACGAATCGGCGGTAAATCTGGAAAAAAAAGTAAAACATATATATAATATATACAGTATATATATATATATATATATATATATATATAATATATATATATATATATATATAATTAGTGGTGGACCGGATGTCGGTTTTTCAACATCTGCGGATGCGGATCTTTAATTTCAATATCTGCGGATGCGGATATTTAGTTAATCTATCAATATAGAATTATGAATATATGACAATTTTTCAAATTTCGTGATATTACTATTATGGCAGGCAATGCATAAGAATTAAAATTAATATTAATGTTTTCATTATGATAAAAATAACTTTCTCAAAAGTTTCAGGCACAGAAAATTCAATGAAACAAGTTTCATTCAATTTTCTGTTACCAGGTATTTATATTTGAGGTTTATATATTTGTTTGTTCATTAATAATTAATACTTTACATGAAATGTGCATGACTGGGCCTTATAAGCTACTTTATAAGCTAATTTAATTGTAAATTGCATAATTTATTAGAGGTAACATCCGCAATCAGAAGTGCAGATGTTAAAAATGATGCGGATATCCGGTCCACCACTAATATACACGGTATTTCAGGTTGAAAGGTCAATACTTCGGGAGGTGATAGTATCGGTCATTGTGAGAAAAAAAGTTCATATGAACATGTCTAATTCCGAATGGTTACGGAGATAAGCTGTTGAATCTACAAATACAAAAGCATTGTTAATGGTAATCAAGAAAGAGAAACCAATTACTATTTCTAACATTTAATGCTTAAACATTGGCATTTTGAATGGTATCAGATAGAGAAATGACAAATTTGTTAGTTTACAATAGGTTTTCGAAAAACCCACCGTCAACCTCAATGCATTTTGCAACTCGTGTGCGAAGATCGCGTGTTGTTCGTCTGAGTTGATCTTGATGTTCCTTTATGCGGGCAGCAGCATCCAAAATGCGCGCGAGCAATTCGTCTCGTGTATCCACCTTTCTTATGTAAACTACTTTTCATCCACCCCCACAAACAATAATCTAACGGAGAGAGGTCTGGAGACCTTGGTGGCCATTGAATGGGACCACCGCGGCCGATCCATCGACCAGGGAAAGTTTGATTTAGGCATTGCATCACCAGACGAGTAGAATGTGGAGGAACTCCGCCATGCTGAAAGTACATACCAGCGCGTGTAGCCAAAGGAACATTCTCCAATAGTCCTAGCAAATCATTTTGCAGAAATTCTCGGTAACTTTGTCCTGTAAGACGATTCTCGAAAGTAACAGGGCCAATCAGATGATCATCGATGATACCGCACCACACATTGACAGAGAAGCGATGTTGAAAATTTGTTTCCGCAGTGGCATTTGGATTTTCGTCTGACCACCGATGAGAGTTACGAGTGTTGTTGATACCATCACGGGTGAAAGTAGCTTCATCGGTGAACAGTATTCATCGAAGCAATCGGCGATTAGCATTTACCCAATGACAAAATTCCAGTCGCATGGCAGCGTCTCCTGGTTGAAGATGATGTACACGCTGTACATGATATGGATGCAAGCCTTCCTCACGTAATGGTCGCCATACTTGTGTGGTAAACCGAGACGTGTAGAAATTCTTCGTGAGCTAGTAGTAGGACTACGCTCTACCAACTGAAGAATGTTTTCCACTTCATCCACATCTTGTTGACCTTCACATTCAGATGAAACATGAGCGCTGAGAAGTGTACCAATCTCACGCAATGTGTTGAAAACCCTAGAAACACACACTGATCCGGAATTCTGCGTTTCGGGAACCGTCGACGGTATTCTGCAACAGCATTTCACTTCCATCGCAAAAACCGTAGATATAGACCATATCTACATATTCGGCATGTGTGAAGGTGTGTGCATTCTTAACACTGCTTCAAACACCAAACAATGTCACTCACAACAGTCGGCTGTCGATTGGCTTATGTTACATGCTTACATTACAGCTTACACGGTTCAAGGTTATAGGGGAGGGAAGGGGGAGGAAGAGCTGCGCGCGCATCAGATTCAAACAGCTCTATCTCCGTAACCATTCAGAATTAGACACATGTTCATATGAACTTTTTTTTCTCACAATGACCGATACTATCACCTCCCGAAGTATTGACCTTTCCTTCTGAAACACCGTGTGTGTATATATATATATACACAAACTCAGAATGGTCCCCTGAGAAACTTATATGTTAAACACAGACCGTGCATGGAACAAGGAACTTCTGGGAAAATTAAATCCACTATAGTCCGAATAAGTAATGGTAAATGACAAATACCATAGTTTTTCTTTTTCATGATGCTAGCCCGACGTGGGCAATGGGTCTCTCGCAAAGAGGTCCCATAAATATAGCTTCCCTCACCAGCTATCTGCAAAGCAGACAGGATCAGCTTTGGGACGTGTTACGTGCGCCTTGAAAAGTGGACGCTCAATGTCCCGGTTGAGGTTTAAGTTTTAGTTTTTTGGCTAAAAATACAATAGTTACCCCTTTTCTTCGATTTATTCAATCCGACGTGAATGCAACGAGTCTTTTACTTATATAGAGGTTCTAAATGTAATGGGACTAGGCTTGCTTTAAACCCTAGATCCATGTCCAAAGCTGGATCCTGTCTGCTTTGCAGATAGCTGGTGAGGGAAGCTATATTTATGGGACCTCTTTGCGAGAGACCCATTGCCCACGTCGGGCTAGCATCATGAAAAAGAAAAACTATGGTATTTGTCATTTACCATTACTTATTCGGACTATAGTGGATTTAATTTTCCCAGAAGAGTTCCTTGTTCCATGCACGGTCTGTGTTTAACATACATACACATATATATATATATATATATATATATATATATATATATATATGAATAGAAACGACTGCGTGGTCATTGCAGTATATATATATATATATATATATATATATAAATATATATATATATATATATATATATATATATATATATATATATATATATATATATATATATATATATATTAGGGTGCCACTTATTGGGGTGTTTTTCATTTTTTGGGAATTTTCTATCAGGACGGGCGCATTTCTGGTGTCATTCCGTCTAAAAACATTGTGTGTAAAATATTTTTGAAATAAAATAATAATTAGAACTGCCTCAACGAGGTCAAAGTTTATACTTTTTGTCGAAAAGTACTCATGGCGTTCTGTTATCATGTCAGTTTTCGTTTCGATAGCTGCTGTAGTTTCTGAGTGAAAAATGATAACAGACAGACAGACGGACGGTCAGAGTCGTTGGTTTAGTCTTCCGCACTGGTGTACAGAAGACTAAAATGAGGTATTATACAGGGTGTAACATGAGTTTATCCAAATATTGATACAGGCGAAAGAACATGTTATTCTAAGTAGAAAATGGGTTGGGACGAGTTTTGCCAACACTAACAGTGTTTCATTCTCTTTTCAGTGAGTTCTGAAACGACGTGATGGCTTCGGCAACAAGATCTAAAACAGCAGTCTATCTCCTGGGGACCGTGGACCACAGCATCACAGGAAGCATGCTGCCTACGGAAAGCAGGCGCTTCAGTACTTTTTCCACCTTCACCTTGACGTCAAGAAGCCGATCAAGGAAGCAGCCGCTGAGACAGTGACCGCAGTCAAGGAATTCTGGGAGCGGTCCCGTATTCCTACGCAGAAAGACCAACGCGCAAGGGACAAGGTTCTCCGAATGTACGAGAAGTGGCGGGCTCTGAACAAGAACTCGAAACGGCGCACTGTGACCCAAATCAGGAACGAGGCCGAGTTCCTCTCATCCCTTGACCGCCTCTTCGACATCGCACACGAACAGGCGATGTCGATGATCACAATCGAAGAGGACAGGGAGTTCCTGACGGGACAAAGGGCCGAGGTGCGGCGCGGCCGCATCTCCTCCACACGTGACATGACGCTGCACACTGAGGAGGAGCGTGCGAGGAGACAGGAAGCGGAAAGGAGCCGCCGGCAAGATGATGAAAGGGCGAACAGAGAGAGCCGAGAAGAACTCGTCGAACTGGCATCGAGCTCCAGCTCAGGTGCAAGCAGCCCGACTCGGTCACCGACACGGCGTCGTCGCCGAGAAGAAGAGGAAGAGCTCTCTCTCCCGGGCCCGTCCACGTCGAATGCAGAAGCATCTACGACCCCTTTACCACCCAAGCGATTCCGCGCGTCGAAAAAGATGATCACCCCTGATCTCTCCGCAGCGATGGATCGGACGAAACTTACCGACCGAGGTGTTTTTTTGCTGTCGGCGGCTGCAAGGAGCTTGGGCCACGACCCTGAGGAGCTGGTCTTGAACCGCGAATCCTCCCGCCGCGACCGAGCAAAGTTCCGTGCTATGGCAGCAGCGGAAATGAAGGCAGCCTTCCATCCTACTGGGACGGGAAAATCGTACCAGCGGCTGACGGAGGCCCTGCTGAAGATCGCCTTCCAGTTCTGGTGTCTGGGGAGAACGTCGACAAGCTTCTGGCTGTGCCCAGCCTCCCCGACGGCACCGGCCGCGCCATGGCGGAAGCCGTCCTCTCTGCCCTCGAGGATTGGGACATCAAGGGACGGATCTGTGCCCTCTCTTTTGACACCACCGCCTCAAACACAGGACTCTCAGGAGGAGCTTGCTATATCATTGAGCAGAAACTCGAGAAGACAGTGCTTCATTTGGCTTGCCGCCACCACATCCACGAACTGGTGCGCGAGAAGGCATTCACGGCGTGCCTCGGTCCCTCTACTGGTCCTGACATCCTCCTGTTCAAACGATTCGCCGCCCAGTGGGACTTCATCGATCAAACCAAAGCGAAGCCCTTCGAGGATGGAACCATGCCGCAGCACCTGAAGGACGCCCGCGACGACCTGCTGATCGAATTCAGCCGCCGCCTCGACGGTCAACATCCACGTGATGACTACAGGGAACTTCTGGAGCTCTCTGTAATTGTGCTGGGTGGTCCGAACAAGCGGGGTGCCCGGTTCGCTCGTCCCGGCGCCTTCCATCGCGCGCGCTGGATGGCAAAAGTCATCTATGCCATCAAACTGTTCCTGTTCCGGGAACAGTTTCAGATGTCGTCAGGCGAAGCGGCTGGAATCCGGCGATTCACCATCTTCGCCGTGTCCATCTACGTGACGGCCTGGTACAAAGCGCCGCTCCCGGCAACGGCCCCAGCCGCGGACCTCGCGCTGCTCAAGGCCCTCGTCTATTATCCGGACTCAGCGGTGGCCAAGGCGACGGCGACAGTCTTCGCCAGGCACCTATGGTACTTGAGCGAGCGCCTCGTCACCCTGGCCATCTTCGACGAGGGTATCGACTTGGCGACAAAGCGGGAGATGATTAAAGCGATGGAAGAAGAGGAAGGATCGGAGGATCCCCCGCGGCGTATCAATGTGGACCTGTCCACCGCCTCAATCGCCAACAATACATTGGCCAAGTTCACAACGACTACATCAAAGGAGTTCTTCAAGGTTCTGGACATCAGCACCGCCTTCCTGCTCAAGGATCCGGAGGAGTGGCGGACGGACCCAGCCTTCATCGCCGCATCCAGGCCCTTCAAGTTGTCAATGACTTCGCGGAGCGCGGGGTGGCGTTGATGCAGTCTTTCAACCTGGCCCTTACCAAGAGTGAAGACCAAAGGCAGTTCCTCTTACAAGTGGTCGAGAAGCACCGCTGTGACTTCCCAACCGCCCGCAAGTCCACCGTGACCTCTGCAAAGTAGGCAACAATGAGAGGGAGATGGGCGCCCATGATACCCCCCCCCCCCTTGAGGGGCTAATACTCGAGTTGAGGGGGACCTAGAGTTGAAAGTATGAAGTCCAGTTATATGTTTTAGGTCAAGATTAGTAGCTTGAACAAACTAGAAGTGATATTTTATTTGCTAGAGGCATAGAACATCATGATCTAAAATTTCTACTTTTCGAGAAAATATACAAACTTTGACCGTATTGAGGCAGTTCTAAATATTGTTTTATTTCAAAAATATTTTACACACGATATTTTTTGACAAAATGGAACCAGAAACGCGCCCGTCCCGATAAAAATTCAAACTTTCGAAATAAGTGTCACCCTAATATATATATATATATATATATTATGATAGAAACGACTGCGTGGTCATTGCAGTTATATATATATATATATATATATATATATATATGAATAGAAACGACTGCGTGGTCATTGAAGTTATATATATATATATATATATATATTATATATATATATATATATAAATAATATATATATAAATATATATAAATAATTGTCGGGTAGAGAATGTTTACTCCGCTTTGAGTCTTCGTTTTATTCCGTGATGAGTTTATAAATAAGTTTAATTCGTTGTTCAATTTACAGTAGGCTTAGAAAAATTAAATTTTGTGGGGGATAATTCCACTTCCAATGCAGGAAAAGCGAAAATACAAGTGCGAAAAGACTAACGTGCGGCAAACTGATCATGCAATGCAAATCTTTGAGTTTCAACTTGTTAAATCTCCTTGTTCTCCAAGTATCCGATTCTTACTGTCACGGGCCCACGGCCTTGAATTTCGAATGCTGATTGGTTTGAGACTTTTGAGTGACTGAGTCGCTTGAATGCTTCAGTATTGCTAACCAATTTTTTAATTTAACCGAGTTCATTTGAATAAATAGCTAAAAAACACCAAATTTTCAAATCAGTGAAGAAAGTAAAAATTAATTTAATTGAGATGACTTAGATTATAATTATAGTAAAATGCGACATTGTCATTACAATTACAGGCAAAATGTGTAATTAATTGCATTCAAATGAAATTATAAATGTAATTTTTCCAAGCCTGGTTTACAGATGTATAAAAAATTATTATTATTATTATTACTTCGTTCAAGTTTACGTGTTAACTTTTCCTTTTTGAGTGTATATATATATACAGGGTGTCCTATAAAAATATAGGTCCGGTCTCATTTTCCTACGAGGCCGTACTTATGGGACACCCTGTGTGTATATATAATTTATTTAGTTTTGTTTATGAAACGTAATTATTACCTCTAATTTGATGAAGTTGATTAATTGTTTTCAGGCTGAATATCGACGACGTAAATTATAAAAGTCGGGTGTTTACATCTGCAAATTTAATGGGAAAAAATAGTGAAATCTGATAATGATGAAGTAAACTAAATAATGATGATGATTGGAAAAAAAAAATAGTCGTGTATACGAAAGACTTGCGATTGCGAGTACTCGTGGTTTTTGGTCCAGTTTATGTAAACCAATCCTGGGGTAGTACGAATGTAATTGTGATAGATGCGGATGGATACGTGTTGTCTCGGGGAGGAAACGCTAGTCGGCTAGTGTATGGTGCATCTTGCTCCTGAAGAATCATGCGCCTGGACCGATAAAAACTAGGTGTCTGCGATGCAAATTGTGCAAAAAGTGGGTATGGATTTGGATATTCTTTGAATTGGGATATCGAGGAGCACTGTTGTTTTCAGTGGTGATTACGTATTGAGGCCTCGTCAGTACATTGAACCTCGGTTTGCTTGGCGGCCGACTATATATATATATATATATAGTATTGTAAGAAATGGATGTTAAATTAAGAGTAAATGTCCGTGATTTGTAACTATTTTCCCGTGTTTCAATTAAACAATAAATACATTTTAAAATCCAAATTAGATGAATATTTATCAGAACTGAATGTTACTGTTGTTTTAATGTCAACTTTTTTCATCACTTTAACAATCGTGTTAGTTTAACAGATTTATACTGTCGATGTAACGTTATTCTTAAGTGATTTTAAATTTTCATGGTGCAGCCCCCCTCGCCATTGTAACAGTATATAATATTTGTTCAAACAGTGATTGTAAAATAGAACTGTAAGTAATATTATCGTTACCAATTTTAAACTGTAAATTTTTATGTGACTGGTGCCGCTCTTATTTTAATAGTAAAACATTTGTCTTAAAGAAGGAATTAATTTGTATATTTATAATAACTGTTAATTTTAATTTTGACAGCAAATTACAGTTTTCAAAATAGTGCATGTATTTTGCGCGCATACAGTAATGGTTGAATTGACAGCTCTGTACTGTTAATTTAGGGAATGCATTGTAAATTTTTATACCACAAGTTCCCTCGTTTTAACAGCCAGTAAATGTTCTTAAAACACTGCTTGTATCTTCCGCACTTACTGTAACAATTCAGTTGAAATCTCGGTACTGTTAATTTAGAGAATTTATTATTACAAATATTTATATTGCGAGTTGAATTGATGAAAATGCACTCAAAATATTACTGCACAAAATAGTGATGTATTGGATGTCAGATTTCAGCCATCTGCGGATGTTCATGCATAAATTTGTCAGTTTGATAATATGGTAGTTTAAATTCATAATTAATTTATTAATTGACTTTCGATTTTTGGTTAGTTATAAATCTTAGATATTCGATAATATTAGATATTGAATAATATTTTGTAATTATAATTTTTTTTGCATACTCTTCTCTTTTTTGACGAGTTTTCGCCACACAACTGCATTACCAGGATGCGGGACGGGGACCCAACTCGTCTTGCATCCCACCAACCACTTTCCCCAACCACCACCACCCTTTGGAAAGTAGTGTGCTGATGACATTATGTATTGTAGCATGAACAATTGATTGTACAAATACACAACATTATACACACACACATTATTTGAACTGAATGAGGGGCAAATTGTGCTTCAAAAATAGCAATTTAGTAAATAGTGCACATCCGCACCTGCGGGATGCGGATGTTGAATTTTATGCGGGTGCAAATGCGGATGTTGAATTTTATGCGTATCCGTATGTGACATACATCACTAATATACCGGGTGTTCCATTCGAAATGAAACAACTTTGAAACTGTGTAATTTTTAAAGTATTAATGTGCGAATGTTGAAACTTTGCCAGTTACTACACCATATGCATAAGTTTTTGTCAATGGTTAAAATTTGTTTCAGATTGAATTATGTTTACCCCACAAGAAAAAGCGAAATGTGCGTTATGGATGGCTGAGTTGAAGTCCCCTACTCTGGTGCAACGCGGATTCCGTACCACCTTTCACAAGGAACCACCCACCAGAAGAGACCTATATGCATGGACCAAGAAATTTGAGGAGACTGGCAGTGTCCTAAAGGAACACTGGAGGGCGAACAAGATCGGAAGATGTTGAACGAATACGCGGCGCCTTTGGTAGTAGCCCGAGAAAGTCCATCCGTCGTGCCAGTGTCGAACTGCAGATTCCTCGTTCAACTGTGCATAGAGTCGTGCGCAAGCGGCTGCAGCTCTATCCATACAAGCTTCAAATTGTTCGGCATATAACATGTGACGATCTTAACAAAAGGAAACATTATGCTATGCACAATGTATCTAATGTATCTAATGTTATAATTCACATACGGGTTCCAATAAACCTTAGCGTCCCCCCCCCCCCCCCCCCGCCCATGGCCTAAAGCCCTAAATCATTAGAGGTACAGTAAAACTAAACATATCTTACAAAAGAAAATTTAATCCTGCATTTAATGAGAAAATTAAAACTTGGTGTTCCCGCCATTGGCTTCCAAGACAGCCTGAATTCGCTCTAGGTAGCTTGCCAAAAGTGACGTGAATAGATCTTGATCGTTACGCAAATTTGCTAAAACAGTTTCAATGTGTTGCGTCATTGTATCCTTCGAAAATCGATTTGTTGCAGGTTCTTGAAACAAGAGACATTAACCTTGTCCTTTATAACTGATCCAATGTGTTCACAGACGTTCAGGTCAGGAGAATTTCCTGGCCATTCTACATTTCCACAGAAATCGATCTCATGGTTCCGCAACAACTGTTGAGTGGCTAATGCCTTAAAGCAGGGGTCCTTATCGTGCGGAAGTGTGACCTGATTGACATCCATAACATTGTTTGGGTTTCTTAGAAAAGGAATGACATGCTGGGATAGAATATCATCACGAAAATACTGTCCATCCCAACTCTGACCATTTGGCTTCAGCACCCACATGAGCTTCTTTGCAGTGAACAAAACAAACACACCAACACAGTCTGGACTTTTTAATAATTCGCGATAATGTTCATTGTCATCGATTTCATCTGGTGTTGTGGCCCACATTCGATCATTTTGGTAGTTAGGCCAACATGTTACGTAAACAAAAAATTCATCGGAGACAGCTAAATGCATGAAATCATCCACATCCCAATCTTCAAGATAATGGGCAAACCACATTCTGTCATTGATGTTAAGTTGAGTTTTTCTTGGCTTTGGAAGTTTATGCCAAGGCTTTAAACTTTGCCTATGACGGTACAGTCGAATGATCTCACCACTAACGATCTTTCCTCTCAACACTTCGATCTCTCTAGAAAGTTTAGCACAGCTGTTTTTCCGCTTCCACTTACGCGTACCGCTTTCAATGATGTCCTTTGTTTCCTGAGAGAGTGGCAAATTTGGCCGCCCAGATTTGGTTGTATCCATTTCACATTCATCCAGTTTTATTCCAATTTCTTTTGACGAAGTCCTCACTTCTTCGCAACTTTTTGGCAACCCATGAACGTGTTATTAAGGTGGCTCCAGCATCACGAGCTTCCCGAAATGTTATTGCTCGTATGCGATCTATCACACGTTGCCTCTCCGAATCACCAATTAATTGAGAAGCCATTATATTATCACTTTATCAGCTAGAGTAATTTTAATACCTGCAATAAATAAAGAATTTTATATATTTTTATAATCACTAAAAACTATTTCGATATAAGTAAACATGTAAGCTGCAAATGGGGTGCCTAAGGTGTTTTGGAACCCCTTATATCATATGAAACTTTGACATTGACTATTTACTGTGTGAATATTACATTGTTTGCATCATTCAATAAAAAAGTATAAGGTTTCAAAGTTTTCATTTCGAATGGGACACTCTGTGTGTGTGTATAAGCACGTGTTCTGTGATTTTAGTGTATATATATATATATAAAAATATAGGGTGTGGCATATGTTTGGAGACTGGAATAAATTAACAATTGCTATTTGAACTGAATGAGGGGCAAATTGTGCTTCAAAAATAGCAATTTCGTAAATAGTACACATTCGCAACCGGCAGACCTGTACGGATGTTGAATTTTATGCGGATGCACCGCGGATGTGACATGGATCACTAGTACTAAAATATGTCCTCGAAAGTGTACTAAACTCCACTCGGCACAATTTTGGCTCATGCGTGTAAAATTCACAATAGTAGCACGTCTTTGTACTCGCAGAGCTGGGCGCACGCGTTTTTTTGCGGTACTGCGGTACTACTACCGCACTACCAAACCGGTACCGCATAACGCAGTACCGCAAAGGATCGCTGAAAGTACAGCAGTACCGCTACCGCATTCAAATTTCCCGCGGTACTTTCCGCGGTACCGACCAACACGGTAGTACCGCAGTACCGCAAAAAAAACCGCAAGTGCCCAGCGGCGGTTTGTAGTACTTTGTGTTACAGGGAAATATTTCATAAGCTACTTTTCATACTATATTTTGAATATAGTCAAATATGTCGATTGTTGTTTAAGGCTTCAGTTGTCCCGGATTTGTCCACACTTACCCGTTCTTTAAGGTGCCTTCAAGTCCAGAGATCGAGGTAGCCACTTGATGTTACCGAACCGTGACACGATGCGATTTGGTAAAATACCACGCAGGTATACCACGCATAGTTTTACGGGCGGTGTGACACATGGCGCCGACGTACCGAAACGAAGTCTCTCCAGACTGGGTGGTGATGCAGCATGATGCAGCTTGAATCGCTGATTTTAACTTTGACCGCCAACGGTTACCTCTCTGCTGTTTTCGTCCTCAAAGTAAGAGAAATTCGATTAGCCATTACGTTACACCACACTGACACGATTATCGTGCCGTGGTTTCATTTGTAACCTACGGAGATCTGAACAGCCTCTTCTATCTCTCGAGCTTGAACACTGTCTGGCTGTCATGTATTTGGAGCATCTTTCATATCAGGTCATCCCATAAGCAATGTTCCCTCTAATTTTTTTTAGTCCGTGTGCGCAAGAAATTTTCGTTGTGCATACATTTAGATTCATGGTGAAAAATTGTGCAAACTTTTCTGAGCGCTATTATCTTCAAAATTAAATATATATAAATATTAAATACTTAATAAATATTATTTCCATAAGGTGATAGCTCGATCATTACGGTACTATTAAATGGATATTAAAAAACTGTTTACATTGTTATATATTCTTAAAAAAGAAAACATTTTATCCATTCTAAAAATATGAATAAAATAAAAAATAGTAAAATAAAATTCAACAAAATAAAGAAATAAAATAAAAATAACATTAATTGAAAATGACTACTTTAGTTATCATTTCTCAAAACAATTTTTAGCATTTAGCATTTTAAAATAGACTATCAAGATTAATACATGATTTTATCCATTCACAAAATAGGAATAAAATAAAAAATAATTTTATTTTTTATGAATTATGAGATAATTACTATTCTTTTTTATGCAAAAATAAGAAAGAGAAGATTTATATTCAATGCGTTAATGTATAAAAGGAAAAAAATGCAAATACATAGAGTAAAAAAAATTCGTATTGCGTAATTGCGCGGACGTCGGCGAAGTCGGGCGGAAGGGGGTTAATACTTAAAAGAGCGACTATAGAGTATGTTGATGCAAATGGTCAGACCTTGTGTGACGGTATATTTTTTAAATTACTTCATTTACTGTCGTGACTCATGATACGCTTGAGCCTGTGCGCGTTTTATTTTGCTGTGTGCGCGGGTTTCACAACGCGTGTGCGCGCGCACACGCGCACACCTTAGAGGGAACATTGCCCATAAGTAATGTTTTTTACGATAGATTAAGTTTAAACTAGTCATACTCGGTTTAAGCATAAATTTTCAGGTTATATCTAAGAGGAGATCTATCGTGTTTCGCTACATACTTTACAGACCTTGACCAGTGAAAAAGTGTGTTTTGCTTTATGTGAACCCCTCATAAACATGGAGGTATCAGAAGAGCATATCAGGCATATAATGCTTTACGAGTTCAAAAAAGGGAATAGTGCTACTGAAGCAACGCGAAGCATTCAGGAAGTTTATGGCAACGATATTCTGCATGTGAAGAAATGTCAAAGATGGTTTCAAAAGTTTAGGAATGGTGACTGCTGTTTGACAGATACAGCACGCTCTGGACGCCTTGCTGAGTTTGATGATGACCTGCTGTTAGCCGCACTTGAAGAAGACTGTTCAACAACTGTCGAAGAATTGGCCCAGAAACTCAATTCATCCCCGTCCACCATCCATCGACATTTGCAACAACTCGGGAAAGTGCCTAAGTTAGGAAAATGAGTGCCACATGAATTGTCGGTCGACAATCTGAGGGTGCGGGTAAACATTAACACAGCTCTCCATTCCCGTGAACTCCAAGATCTGTTTTTGCACCGTTTAGTGACTGGTGATGAAAAGTGGATACTGTACCAGAATGTTAAGCGCCGTCGACAGTGAGTTTGTGCCCGAGAACCAGCGACACCACAGCCAAAACCAAATCTTCACCCTCGGAAGGTGTTGCTTAGTGTTTGGTGGGATAAAGGTGGTGTAATACACTGAGCGCCTTCAGATTATCATCTTTTCAGGAGTCTGCAAAACTATCTTGACGAGAAACAGTATACTTCTTTAGATGACCTGCAAACCAGTCTTTATACGTTTTTTGCCTGAAAACCCCCCTGAATTTTATAAACATGGCATTGAAAAGCTTGTAGGACGTTGGCAGAGTGTCATTGATTCCGATGGAAAATATATACTAGATTAAAAAGTCTTTTTTTTTGTCCTTCAAATTCCCATCTAAAAAACATTACTTATGGGATGACCTGATATTTCCACTCCCACCTACGTTCCGTAAGTTTCTCTTAATGACACATTTTGAAGGAGCTAATTTAGCATAAACTCGTTTAGGTATGCTCACTGGGTCCGCACAATTGAATTATTTTTTCGTGAAGTATGGTACGTATAGTTCCACAATTGCAGTTCGTTCTTTTACAGACCACCGATTCATAATGAAACTTTAGTGTCATTACAGAAACAACATCTAAAAAGGGATATTTTAATTTGAAATGGGGACGGAATTCTGGGACACCTCCCACATGTATATATGTATGTACGAATGCATGCATTTATCGGGCACTCTCGTTCATTGTTCATTTAAAATTGTGCACAAAGCAAACATTATGTGATCTCCAAGGCCTCTGTTATTGTCTGATATAACAAAACTAAATTCGGAGATCCTGTAATTCATGAAAATTTCTTCAGGTTTATAATATGTGCTTAAAATTAAGTGGAGCTGGTATAAAATGTGTGCAATAGTCGCGCGAACACACACACACACAAATTGAAGTTAATATCGCAGAATGTTAGGTTCAGCTGTTCTCATACTATAGGAAAGCAGTGTTATCTGTGAGGGCAAGTGTGGTGTTCTGCATTTTAAGTAATGAGACACGTGGATGAGTTACTGCGTACAGAATTGTTTTTTCTAAAAGTTCTCGTTGGGTTAAATAACGTGTTCTAATATGGGTGTATTTTTCCTGTGCTAACTTATTAAATGAAATTAAAGTTAGCTGAATAAGTATATAACAAATTTAATGAATTCTAAAACCACAGCCATTTCGGAATAGTAGTAGTAGTAGAGTTTATTCTGATTTTATATATAACCTAACACGAGTATCGACAAGCGAGTGGCTCCGCCCTCCCCACCTTAAGAAGGGAAAGTGGGCCCCCTTTTTATCAGTCGCACCCCTAAGAGCGCTGATTGTATACCAATTCCGCGAATTGAAGAATCATAGAATGAGAGATCGTTAGATTGGCTGGTGGTCCGAGGGCTGTGTCAAGGTTAGGCGTTGATTCAAAGGCTTGTAGAGAGTGCCGAGTTGGATAAAATCAAGACAGTTCTCCCTTAGTTAAGTTGGGTTAGATTATAATAGTTTTGACAACGTATTTCATTCCACCCTTCGTCAGTTTGAGTTGCGGCCGAGTTCCCCCGTATCTTGATAAGTAAAAACTACTGCGCGTCAAAATTAATGGCTTAACGGTTAAAACCAAAACACTTGTGAATATTTTGCAGCTTCTGAACCTGATTTTTTATATGTATGTATGTATGTATGTATGTATGTATATCAAACCGTTCTTCAATGGAACATTAAAACAAGTAAACTGTACCCAACCTCTGAAAGGTTGTGGGGCGGCTTCCTCTTTACTTGGCAACCCACTTTAACAATCCTGTCAAAAGGGCTGCGGCCCCTAGCTAATGGCCCAGCCCCAAATCCCTCCCAGCCAATGGGACCGATTTTCATTCGATAAATTATTTGTTTACTTCTTGATAATTTCAAGGATATTTGTACCTCGCTATTTGTTTGTGCTTTATTTACATTTCATTATATTTGTAAATTGACGATTTTGAACGTTGTAGTCTTTATACGACTACACTGTACTCTTTTCCTGTCCATTCTGTACACAACCATCATCACACTTGTGACGTCATATCCTGTGTGTGTGTGTGTATATATATAACAATTATTATATATATAATATAAAATATATACAGTAATATATAATGTACAGCCAGTGTATGCGAGAAGTCCATGTCTATTTTGCCGAAATAATGATACTGTGAATAGATAGGTCATAAATATAATGTATAGGGTATGAGAGAAGTCCCTGTTTGTTTCTTGAAAACACGAGTACACATTTTGATAATGATGGGACGGGACATCCTCCGCAGTTTGAGGATGTTTGCTCTTCATTATCATACTTTTATTGCAGATGAAGTTTGTAAAATTCAGTTTTCAGTTTGAATTCGTTAGCACATATCTGCGTACCATTGTTGCTGTTAATTTTTTTTTTAATATATTCTTTTGTATTTAGATTCGGATAGGAGGTATCGAGCAGTTTACGTTGAGAGCTTACCGTGTATATTTTTCAGAATTACAGGCCCGACCAATTTAGTTTCCTGTAATCCACTAGGCTACGCTAGTTATTGTTGTTATATTAGTGAATATATTTGTGCGCGCAACACCCCTTTGGTTATCAAAATGAACGGAAATAGATTCAAAAGTTCAGTTCGATTTATTATAATTTCGAATAATTTACGATACCGTTTATAATTTGAACATTGTACGAGAGAGTAGTTTGGTATACATTCCATTATTTTTCATTGTATTTCGTCCTATAGGAGTGTTAGTGTAATACCTACTTGTACTTTTCATTAGTTTGAAGCAGTGCCCATTAAAATGCTTAAAACATCTCAAAAGAAAGTTGTTTTGGTGAGTGTAAATAATAATAATAATAATAATAATGATTGGGGTTGTTTAACCTCCTTCGCAACATCGAAGGTCGTATGACGGAGGGGACCTACGGCTTTACGTGGGATCCGAACCACGGGTCGTTACATAATCTGGACGCGGAGGACGGTTTCCCATCCAACTACTACCCAGACCCAATGTCGCTTAACTTAGCTGATCAACGGGAAGCGGTGTTACGATATTGGCTACGATGTAGCCCTAATTAGGTAGTTAATCCGGCGATAGTGCGTAAGTTGGCCGTAAATTATTCTTGAAAAAATACTTGGCCGTAAATTATAAATAGATATAAGTGTAAAATAAGTGTAAAATAAGATGTGTACATATAAAGGGTATCCCATCAGTTCCGTCTCGTAGGAAAATTTATTTTAAATTGAATTTACTGAGTGAATTAATTACACTCTTGAGGAAAAGACGGATAGCCTTTTCCTGAGGAGTGTAACTCACTTCGATATTAGCCATTGCGTGTTCGACATGCAACATAAAAAGGTCCCAAAACAAGACATTAATTTGAACATTTCTTTTAGTTTTAATGTATTACTTTTTTGTAAATTTAATTTAAAATAAAATTTTCTGAGACTGGACTTATGGGACACCATATATATATATTTTATGCAGGAAGGAGGGGCTAAGGGCAAATGCTTGCAAAAGCGCCCCTCTTATAGAAGAAGAGGAGAGCCAAATTCAAGGTCTCGAGATGGATTGAGGAAGCTTGTCCCAGAGTTGACCGGTTGAGTAGAAGAAAGACTGAAAATACTTATTAACCCTTGAATTAGACAGTTGGACAGAAAAGAATGAGAAAGTGTAGAAAGTCTGGTACTGCGTGCTCTCCTTAAAGCAGGAGGCATGCAGTTAGTGTGCAGAACAGCAATGTCGGTTATGATAGCGATAGTGTAAAGAGAATGAGGCAACATTGCGGCGAAGAGAGAGATTGAAGACAATCAGTAAGAGGCGGGGAAGTGATGAAACGAAAAGCCTTTGATTCCACCCGATCAAGTACGGCTGTGCGCCATACAGGGGGGCGAACAAGATCCCTGTGGAGACAGCAACTGAGCTTGGGTGAAGAAACCGCGAACGCGGTACAACACACCTAACCTCTTAGAAGCTGTTTTAGAGAGAGAGAGAGAGAGAGAGAGAGAGAGAGAGAGAGAAGAGAGAGAGAGAGAGAGAGAGAGAGACGTGTCCGTGTGGGAGATTGTGACGAGTAGGTAGTTGGATGAATGGAGTTTTTGAGGCATTGAAAGCCACAAGATTTTCTCTGCCCCTAATCAGAGATAGCAGAAAGATTAAAGGTCAGGTGCTCCATAGCCGCCCCACGCGAATCATAAAGCGACTGCTGTGAGGGACGCTTTTGGAAGCTGGTGGAGAAGTGAAGAGCGGAATCATCGGCATAGGAGTGAGTAGGACAGGAAGTGCGAATTAAAAAATAAAAGGAAAAGAGTGGGTGACAGGACAGAACCCTGAGGAACACCACTATTGATAGCTTTAGAAGAAGAACAGTGGTCGTCTACAACCGCAGCTATAGATTGGCCAGAAGGGAAATTAAAGATGAAGGCACAGATAGAAGGATAGAAACCGAAGGAGGGCAGTTTGGAAATTAAAGATTTGTGGCAGACCCTATCAAAAGCTTTCGTTATGTCCAGCGCAATAGCAAACGTTTCACCGAAGTCCCGAAAGGAGGATGACCAAGAGTCAGAGATATGCAAGAAGATCGCCAGTAGAGCGTCCCTTGCGGAATCCATACTGACGATCTGAAAGAAGATTGTGAGAAGAAACGTGTTTAAGAATTTTCCTATTAAGGATTGATTCAAAAACTTTAGAAAGGCAAGAAATCAAAACAGTTCGATGATATTGGAGGGTTGAGAGCGGTCACCCTTCTTTGGGACAGGCTGAATGAAAGCGAACTTTCAGCAGGAAGGAAAACTACCAGACGAGTGTGTTTCCCTTGGCAGGGTGTCAGCGCAGAAGCACAGTTCTTAAGAACAACAGTAGGAACACCATCAGGCTCATACGCCTTCCGAGAGTTGAACCCAGATAGGGCAGGAAAAACATCTTTACGAGAGATTCTAATTTCAGACATAATGAAGTCAGAGTGGGGAGGAGATGGAGGAACAATAATTAACATATTGCATACATTATTTCTTCCCCAACTAAGCACTATTGGAGTTATGAAAAGTGTAACATTTCAGCAAGATGGAGGCGACTTCCTACAATGCTGTTCTAACTTTCAAGACGTGTCCTTCCCTCGGCGCTGGATAGGCCGTGGTGGATCGATAGCCTGGCTACCTCGATCACCTAACTTAATATCTCTAGATTTTTATCTGAAGGCGTACGTTAAGACACTTGTGTGTTGTGACAAGCCCAGTAGTAGTCTATCAGAACTCCGTCAAACAACCCAGAGGTCACTGAATTCATTCTACAAGAACAACTTATTGATCTGATGGAGTTTGATAATCGAATACGCATTGTAGCAACAAATGATGGTCATGTTTTGAAAGTGTTCCAAATTTGGAGAGTTTGGAAATATAAACAATCATAAGAAAAATTACTAATTACACAGGCCTGCGAATGAGAACTTTGTAAGAGTTGTTTTCTTACTAATAACTGTTTTTATATAATTCATCTACGCTGATTTCGAATAAGGTGTCCATTTTTTGTTTCGCGTAGGGATTTTCTTCAAACTGGAAAGGAAAAAAACAACATAAATAAATATTATTTATTTCAATTTACATTAGGTACCTATTTCTCTTTGTTATACTAATTACAAATGCAAACAACTTTAAAAAAGAAACAAGACTATTAACGTCAATTAAATATTCATCTTTATTTGTCCTGAGTTTTCTTGTGAGATCTATCTATGCCTTTTAGTTTTGAATGTACGTGCTGTTCCTTTTCTTTTATATAATAATTCTGGAGTATCCCGTTTCAACATCCAGCTGTAATCAGCCATCATGCTGATGTCCCACCTTCCCTTATAGCTCTTCTCCATTTCTTTGATGTCTTGATGAAACTGTTCTTGTTCTTCGCTGAGTGCTCCGAGATTCTCAGGGGAGTAATCCAAGTGTGAATGTAAGAAATGTAATTTTAAACTCGTATTACAACCCAACTCTCTCAACTTATTTAGCATGTTGTTCACACTGTTTTGGTAATTTGGGTCCATGTTGTTCCCAAAAAATTTGCTGATAACGTCCTTAAAAGCCATCCACGTTTCTTTTTCAAGATTGTCCAGTGTTCTTTCAAAGTGTTCATCCAAAGTCATTTTTCTAATTGCTGACCGACGAAAATTCCTTCTTTCAATTTTGCTTCCGAGAGAGTTGGGAATTTACGACACAGATACTTGAAACAATCTCCATCTTTGTCCAATGCCTTAACAAATTGTTTCATCCAGCCCAATTTTATGTGAAGCGGAGGTAAAAGGACTTTCTTCGTGTCAACCATACATTCACGTTCAATGTTTTTAGAACCAGGTGTCAGGTTGATTCTGTGTGGCCATTCCTTTTTTATTCAGTGCTGAGTTCTTGCTCGGCTATCCCATTCACACAAAAAGCATGGAAACTTCGTATAACCTGGTTGTTGACCTAACAACATACAAATCACTTTTAAGTCTCTACAAAGTAGCCAACCGTGTTCTTTGTATTTAACCTTAGCGAGAAGCAGCTCAAGATTTTCGTACGTTTCCTTCGAGTTAACCGAATGAGCCACAGGAACGGATGCGTACAAGTTACCGTTGTGAAGGAGGGCGCCATTTAGACTTCTTTTGGAGGAATCGATGAAAAGTCTCCACTTATTTGGGTCATAGACTGCAGCGCCTAGCTTAAGTATTAGTTCCGAAACATTGTTGCAATATACCAGTGAATTTTCTTTTGAGAAAAATATTGGATGAATTCTTTTTCTCGATTTCTGTACCAGTAAAATGACGCAGAAAACACGTGCTTTGCACGAAGTCTGGATTGCAAAATCTCTGAAGAATCCTTCGAAAGACACAAATCTTTTACCAAATCATTAAATTCACTTTGTGTAAACAATTGGGGTTCACCAGATAGTTCGGTTTGAAAACAATCAATATCATCGTTTCTATCATCATCAGACACCGAATCAGATGAAGTTATATCAAGAGTATTTGGTCTAGTAGGTCCAGGTATACCAGGTCCATGAGCAACAGGTCTTATTGGAGAAGAAATTTCCTTTTTGTTGTTAGTATTGTAGCCTTGCACGTTACAAAAACAAAAGTAGCAGTCATTGCTGCGATTTCTAGGCTCACGCTAGACCATTGGAATCCCAAAAGGTGAAGAATCCTTTTTACCTTTACTCCACAGTCTAAGTTGTTTAACACAAACACTGCAAACTTTATGTGGAGCCCATGATTTGTCTTGATCCCCACGTTTCATTCCGAAGTACGCATAGTATGCTTTCTTGACGAAATCTGTAATATCTCGCCTTTGCTTTTTCACGGTAAATTTTCCACAAATATAACAAAATGCTTGGGCTATTTACACACCCTCTGGTTGCCATAGCGACAAATAAACAAATTTCAAAAGAGAAATATAGTCACCGTGCACCTTTGAATAATAAAGAACTATAACCTCGCACGCACTGGACAGACCGACTCATCTCGTGGCTTGTCAATCACTTGTATACTACCGATGCGTTTCTCGAATGTTCTGAAGACTCTGACGTCACTTCTGATCTGGAAGCATTTATTAGCAGTAGTTTTTAATCAAAATTTAATCGAGTCAATTTTAATGAAAATTACTTACATATGTAATATAACTTTGTGAAAAATCTGTAGGTGATGGCGAAAAATGAATATCATTTTCGGAATCAGCGTGCAAAAATTACTATGTAAGTGATAAAATATTTCGGACAAAAAAAAACCATCGCAGTCTTGTGTTACACCATTATTTTTTGGACACCCTATACATTCATCAGTAAGAATTAATGATCCTAAAATATATTAAAAACTCTCTTTTACTTCATTAATCATTTTTAGGTTTATATTTTCAAATAACATTGCGTCTGACCAACGTAAAAAAAAAGGTCTATGGTTCTTCTTTAGTTGCCAAAAAAAATCCACACACATATATATATATATATATATATATATATATATATATATATATATATATATATATATATATATATATAGGGTGTCCATAAAGTCACGCATGTCTCCAAGACAAATATGTTGAGGTACATTCAAAGAAACCTGCTTTTTCGTTTACAAGCATGTTTTGAGATTGGTGGGAATCATTTTGAACAAATAAATAAAACAAAAATAAATAAACAAATGTATTTTCCTATGATGCGTGACTTTATGGACACCCTGTATGTATATATAATATGTCAAGAAATGTTTTAGATTTATAGACAAATATTTTTAATTTTACTATCGCGGTTTAGATACTAATCTCCGCATTGTTTATTTGATCGAAGTAATTTTTTTTGTTTCGTTATAAAATAGAATTTTATTTCAGTTTTAAAAATAAAACTTAGTCATTTTTCGGAAGTCCAAATATTTAAACGAGGAGTGTTCAGCGTTGGCTTTTGTTTGACGTCTCGTTTTACTTCATTATTTATGACTCTCCCCACTTCAGAAACAGACCCCCACCTTCTCACCCCCGTCAGTTGAAAACGCGTAGTGATGCCTCATTTATTTATTTAGTAACTCGTACTGTAGTTCTTATTATATAGTGCGTATCTTAGATTACTTCATATTTGGCCACATTCACAGTCCCATTCGCGATCCGAAAGTAAGAATGCTTCGAGAGCGAATTTCAGATTTGGGAACGAGTATAAACAAAGCTGGTCGTGACGCAGTTGTAGGCCCCAGGGGTATTTTCTACGAAAAATTTTACGAAGTGAGAAATCCTGCCACCTTTGATATTCCCTCTTTCGTACTTCTCATCCCCGAACGAACACTGGAATGAGATTGGGAAAACAATTATTATTTATTATTATTATTATTATTATTGGTTGAATTAACTTGTTTACTTCTTCTTTTCAGCTGCAGAGCAAACGTGAAATGTTTTTCAAATCTGACTCCACCGGAGGAAGTGTAGGAGGAGCCGCCCCTCTCACACATCCTTCCACAGCGCCTCCCGCGCCCCCTGTTAACACGACGAGTATCAGCAGTATCAGCAGCAGCAGCAGCACCAGCAGCTCGGCAGTCAACGGCATCGCGAATCCTCCCACTTCGTCGACGGCGACGAGCAACACGAGCGCGCCACCTCCGGCTACGTCTTTGGTCCCCGCGACGACGACGACGACTACGACGACAACGACGCATACGACCACTTCGGTGGCGTCGATCAAAGAGCAACTGCTCACCACCAAAGACAGGAAGGAACACAAAGAAGACGAGAATAAAGAGGTGAGCTGCTTTACGCTTTTGTTCTTACTTCTGAAGTCTCGCCTCTCACTTCCCACAGTTGGATCTTTATTATTATCATTATTATTATTATTATTATTTTATCTTTATGGTGATTGTCCGTCCGCTTATTAGTTTACTCTATGTTGAGGTTTCGTCACCACAATCATCATCACTTACTGTTAATTACCAATTGTGATGTATTTAGAGGGGTTCTAACCCGTTGATTAATTTTGTAGAGCAAAATCGTGAAGGAGTTGGTGAGGGAGCGACGACCCCGCGAGGTGGATGGGTACGTGGGGTTCGCCAACCTCCCGAATCAAGTGTACCGGAAGGCGGTGAAAAGGGGGTTCGAATTTTCCCTCATGGTAGTAGGTAAGTGCTCTTTACGATCGGAGCTCACTCCTGCATCGGAAGTTAAGAGGACTGTTAGAAGTGTTTTGTTTACGTGGAAACAAAATTTGAATTTGTCAATTTGAAATAGGCTTCACGTTTCGCCAAGGAAGCTAAAAATTTAATGAAGTATAAAAAATTACTAATTGGTAATGATTGGGGTTTTGTTTTTTAAAATTTTATTACTGCTAACAAAAAGGAAAAAAGTATCCAAAAAATATACAGTGTCCATGAATTATCTTTACAAATTCAACTAAAATACAGTTTATAAAGATAATTTATGGACATTCTGTATTCCATCAGTAATGTGCTTTTTAAAAATTGTTTCTAGGCGACCTTTTTCGAAACTGAACCCCCCCAACTGATCCTATATACACACGTAAAATTAGGGCCCGATTAATGTATGGAGCGGTTCTCAAATGTTGAGTGCTCGTGATCACCGTTGCTCATTCAGCTGAACGGAATCAACCGCATTTTAGTTAAATTTTCATTGGTTCATTCAATGTTTTAGTAGTTAATTGGGCGAGAGTTTATTTCATAGTGAGGCGTAATTGGTTGTATTCTCTTAACAGGATTCGTGTTCACGTTTTGAATTAATTCCTTTGACTGTGCCCGTATTTATTAGCGATGCTATTAATAAAACAGTCCTGTCATTCCCTTCTAATTAACTAATTTCGTCACAGATCGTAAACGAGTGTGTACTTGGAGCATGCAGGAATTAATTAAGACTTAGACGTGGCGTCCTCTCTCTCTCTCCCCCTTCCTTTCTTTACACTTGAACTGCACTTTTTTACTTTTTGCCAAACCTGAATCTGTAAACAACGTCTCTCTTTAGTTTATATATATATATATATATATATATATATATATATATATTTGCGTTGACATTATTAGGGTGTGATCCACTTAGATGAAGGCTTAACGGTTGGAGCGCCAATAGAAGCCCCCCTTAATTTTGTAGTTAATGAGAGAGAAGGAATGCAGTAGTTTACCTTAGGTAATTATTAATTGCAATTATATGATTACGTGGGTCGTTGCCTCGTAGTTCCGTTCCGCCATCGCTGAAGGTTGCTTACCGTATTTAGTTCCTCTATGTATTGCGTACCTGGTGTGTATTTAGTCCCCTCAATTGTTACACTGCCACGCCCGTTCATAGCTCCTGAAGGAGGGACCCCCTTTTTGTTTTGTCAGGATTACGCTCCGTTTCACGGAAGAAATCGACCATGTAGTAAATCATGTGGCGGGGATATATATATATATATATATATATATATATATATATATATATATATATATATATATACTGTCCTATATTTTTGTATAAAATAGCTTTTTTTTTCTGGGTCAGGTCACGTTAATCTTACTTGATTGTGCCAGATTTACTTTATTGAATCCAGGTTAGGTTAAGTTAACATTTCCAAGTATTGGAGTTTACATTAGGAATACTTGCTGAATACATCATCTGATATCTACGGATGTTCGAAGAATTACCTCGCTAAAAAAAAAAAACACCTCATTAACTCCTACTGATGTACAAGTTCACTACCACCAATTTTACTATAGGAATGAAGTTCCCATTTATAATTAACTATTTGAAATATGTTAATTTCATGAAACACTTTTAATTTCATAATTTATTCTTTTTATATTTTTTTATTTTCTAAGAAATACCTTATACAATAAATCATTTAATTTAAAATTATGTAACATTTTGTAAACTTTATATTGTATTTATTAGTATTGCTATTACTAATTTTTAATCACGATTACTAACACTTGCCACACTCACTTTTTTTATGTAATAAACAAACTAAGTGCCATTAATTTTGCCTGGAAAGTCTCCACGCTTCCAACGGCATATTTAGATGAGAGTACTGTAAATGTTATTCATATGAAATATCTAAAAATTGTTAACTCTGTGCCACTCATATTCTTTCTTGAATAAAGATTTTGAATTTGAAAATAAAAGGAGATTGAGAGTTGGAATGATGAGGTGAAGGTTTCGGTGAAAGTGAAGAAAAAACGTGGGAATCAATGTTGTAAATGTGGCAGTGATGAAAATGTGATGTAGTGAGTTGAAGCAAGAAGAATGTTAAGCGAGTAGTTGAAGCTTTAAAAACATGAGTGAGCAGCGTGCAGCCGGGGGGGGAGAGAAATGTAAAAGACATTTTGTAGGCGAGACAAATGAACGTGAATGCAGGAAATTGAGCGCGAGCAGTATGCGAGCTGGAGAAGAGAAAGTCGACAGGAATTGATGGTAGATGAAGTAAAGTGATTAAAGGTGGAAGTAAAATGGTGCATGATTGGTGGTGTAACGCGTTTCAGAGAAGGAATGGAAAATGAGTAATATGGTGGTTGGCCTAAAGCTGGTACCGTGCCTCCGCATAAAACTGAAGACGAAGGAAGTGAATGCAAAATTTATAGGGATACCGTTCTTTTAAATATAGCTGGAAAAGTACCTTATAGAGAATAGTGTTGATAGATGGAGTACAACAGATTAAGGATTCGTTGGTTGGAAATGAGGAAAGCTGCTTTAGGGAAGGCAGAGATATGTTCATCAAGTGTTTTCGGTGAGTCAGCAGCTGATTGAGGAACTGATAAGGAAAATATGTACGTGACGTTTATGAACTTTGGTAAAGCGTTCGATAAATGAATAGATCTGCTCCTTGGTACGTATATGGTGAATGTATGGTATCAGTGGTAAGTTTTATGTAGGTAATTGTACTTCTGGACTCCGGGTATCTCGGTGGTCTCGTTGTCGGGCTCTGGGTGGTGAAGCTCTGGGTTGCTCCCGACGCCTGGGATGGCCTGGCTACTCGCCCTGTTAATGCTCGCCCTCGAGTGACCTTTTGGGGCACACTCAAACCCACGCTGTGGGGAAACGAGTTCCGGGTGTTGCTCGTTTTTAATTGTACTCCTGTAAGAGTTAGGGTAAGTTGAGTGACGAGTTCAGTATTAATGTTGGAGTGTAAGTTTGTGCGATGTTCCCATAGCTATTCAGTGTGTGTGTTGGGGGGGGGGGATGATGCGTGAGATGAAAGCAAGAATGCTAGAGAAGAGTAAATATGAATTTGGAAGAGGCGGTTGTTGGAACCTCCATAGAATAGCTACCCCACTAGGTGGGTGGCCTGCAAGGAGACCATCTTGTTTATCTCTGGTGGCCTCCCCTATCCCGTGAAAGTTACTGGACAGGCTATTCAGGTCCTTTAAGTCCTGTTTCCATAGCCGTGTTTCCTGCAGACAGAGAATATCAGCATCCTCTGACAGCTGATCAATTATGATCCCCCTGTGTTTGCTGTTATTGCCTAAGCTTAGGCCTCTACAGTTATAAGAGATTACCTTGAATGTTGCAATTAGGAAGATGCAGGAGTTCTGCCAGCCATCTCTACATGTTGAATTCCACTTATACCAGGAACAGCAGTTACAGCATTAGACCCAGCTGGATTTTCCTCCACAATACGACGTATGATGTCTCCATAATTACCTTCTCCAGCACTTGCGAGAGGGGCTGCAGGTGTTTTTCTTCCCTTCTCATAGAACCGCTGTACATATACCCGTTCCGGCCATACTGCTGGATCCATAAATACCCCTGGATCATCACAGACTGCTGTAACTTGAGTCAATTTTCTACATGTAACCTGAAGGTTCGCTTTATCTTGCGCAAATGCCTGCAGCTCCTCGGCCGTAAGATCAGGTCGACATCTCGAGACTACGAAAATGTTTGCAGTCTTCGTTGGTACAGCCATCATACGATCTGTTTTGGCAGCTCCTATGATACCCCGCCTTTCTCTGCCAGCCTTTGCCACAGGCTGACTCCCTCTAGCCGGTGCACGAGTGGGACCAGACCCCCTTGAGGGACCACCACCATTAGCTACTGCAGTGGTTGCAGTTCTCGGAGGGGTCGCTTGCTTCCGGCCCCTCCTTAACACCATTGTCCAAGTTGCCTCCTCATCATGACCCCCGACTGCATTCCCATCATCCCGATTCACCAAGGCCCCTTGGGGGGTACTCTGTGCGAGATGGTATTGAGTTGGCGATGTGGCAGTGTCTGAATTCAGGGATCCAGGATAAGACTGAGAAGCGGAGGTCTCTGCCCTCATGGATCCAGAATGAGGCTGAGCGGCAGCCAAATATTAAATATTTGTTTCAACTAAATCATTACAATTTCAGAGACTGTAGGTCTTGATAAATTTTACTTTATTGAAGGAAAAATTTGCCAAAATATTAGTTCACATACGTGTTTATTCTAGTTTGGAGTAGATTTAGTTCATTTTCCAGTTCTTTGTTCACACAATATGTCCATTGCCACCGTAATAGAAAAGTAATAGACTATTATCTATTACGTTGCCTTCTATTACTATTACAGCCAAAAAATTATGATCTATTACTATTACTTGAAAAATCCTGTAATAGTCTATTACTATTACCCCATGTCTGCTGTAGTGAATGGAGAAACTTCAGAGATTGTGAAGTAATGTAAATATTTCGGGTGTTTGATTGACAAAGGAGGTGGAAATATTTTAGAAAGTGAAATGAAGCGAGGTAAGCGAGTCGTCATAGGCCCAACAAAAGCCCTCATAGGAAGAAAGTGCTCGAGTGTAGATGCAGCGATTTCCTGCGATGGTGTCTTAGTGCCACCTTCGACTTGAAATACTTTTTGGCATCATTTTGCTTTCAAAAGTGAGAGCCACTTGACATAAATATTTTAAGAATAATGATTGGTTAAAGCAGACTAAACGTGGAAATGAGGATGTTCGGGCGAAAGTGTGGAGTGAAAGTAGAGTAAAGTATGTTACGTTGGTATGGCCTTGTAGAAAGAATGAGTAATTTTAAAATCTAGTGCGTAGATGTGAGAAGGGGCTACGTCGTGGCCAATGTCGTAACACCGCACCGCTTCCCGGAGATCAGTGAAGTTAAGCGACATTGGGTCTGGGTAGTAGTTGGATGGGAGACCGTCCTCCGCGCCCAGATTATGTAGCGACCCGTGGTTCGGATCCCACGTAAAGCTGTGGGTCCCCTCCGTCGTATGACCTTAGATGTTGCGAAGGTGGTTAAAACAATCCTAGTAGTTATTAGGTGAGAGAAGTAGAGGAGACCTCTTAAAAGATGGAAGGATGTAATTGATAAACGCGTGAATAAACGTAGAAGTGATATAAGTGTGGCATGTTAACGGCTAAGAAACTGAGAGGAATGGAAGCAGTTTGAGAGAGGTGTGTAAATGGAGATGTTCGTTACACTGGAAGCGCGATCCTCAACCTTTTTATGAAAAATACCGTACCACTGAATCCATGATATTGGGCTGGTACCTTATTCCCGGTGGTAGTACTGCGTGTATAATGGATCGGAGTGTCACCGGTCTCAAATTAGTGTCGCGCTCACCGTACATAGGTTGAGAAGTTATTTTCCACCTACTGTTGTATGTAAGTGTCGAGACGTTGATTAGAAAACAGTGCTTATGTCATTATAGTTTTCTCTCGAAAACTGTGACGACGACGATGACTGTTTTTCTTTTCTTCCCTTCGGGTCTTCGTTTGGCATAAGGGAAATGCGTTTTGGCATCGTACCCTAATCATTGTAAAAGTTTGTGGAAACGTTAAATCACGGGGTCTGTTCGAATTTACACATACCAGAAAAAAAAACTAAGAATAAACGTATTTACGCTTCTTGAAAGGTTTGGGGGCAGAATTGGAGGGAGTGGAGGTTGAGCATGAATCATTTTGAGTCGGATCGCATTTCACTTAATTCTTTATCGGAATCTCTTGAGTCATCCAGTTAACTATGACTCATTCGAGTCACCTGCGAGTCACACGGCATTAATTAATTGCCTCGATGAAAATAAAAAAATAAAATAAATGGCGATTGGTCGATCAAACTTAACTTTCCCTTTTGAGATTTAAACGTTTAATTATTGAAATTTAAATTCCTATAATATTGACATTCGATTTACAGTTAAAAAACAAAAATCTACCAAAGTTTTTGAAGACAAAAATAAATGGTTAATTCAAACAGATTTCCCAAAGTGTAACTAGAAAGTTTTGTTAACATACGCTAAATGTACACATTGTGTGTGGGTGTGGTATGCGCATTGTATTTACGTGTGAGAGAATGCGAGTGGATTGTTCATGCGTATGCTCGCGTGATAAATTATTTTATCGATCGGCTCGTATTTATCATAAAGCCCATCCACATGCCAGTCTATTATTGGAATTAGTAACATTGCTGCCGTCTTTTATTATCTGATAAGCGATTTGAGCGATTTATCATCTCTCGTTATCTTAAAAGCTTATCTTTAGATTAGGGTTTATTCGATCCGTTAACAGGATGCGACAACATTATCGCTTTCACTGGCATCCGTCGTAATCTACATAGACGGGATAAGTATAGTTCGCCTTAGGAAGAGCGAAAGATTACTAATTGGTAGTATTCTCTCTTACTTTGGATATTTTACTATTTTTACTGACGGTAATAAAATTTAAAACCAACAACAACAACAACAACAACAACCCACTCGTTACTAATTTTTTTTCTATCCGTTTTACAAATTGATTTTACAAATTCGATTTGTAGGCGAACTCTTTTCCCGAAACTGTACATTGTTCACAAATTTTGTAGAACGCATTCTCGACTAAAAGATGATAAATCAGATGTAAACAAAAAACGTGACTCATCATGCTGACAAAAGATGCTGAATCTGAATCCACCTCGACCCTCGTTGTCTCAGCCTGGTATTGTTGTTCCAATAATTGGGTTATTATTATTATTATTATTATTTATTATTATTATTGAATTGAATATTATAAATGCGAAGTATGATATTAAACAACCAAACTTCGTTATATTGAATAAGAAGTTGGATACAATAGGAACGTATTTTATATGTATAGTAATTCTTAAATCCTGTCTGATGAATGAAGACTCCTTTTGATATCCCAATAACAATGGCGTTATCCAACTTTAATTGTACTTAATAGGAACGGGTATAATACGTACGGTAATTAAAAATATATGATCTGCTGATAAACTTTGACAATATATTATTATAAAGGTTTCGCTCTTTCTTTTCTAATTTAATGAAGCCAAAAAATGTAAACGTCGTCCAATTCATTAAGTCTTTATGGAAAAAGTTACTAGATACTATATCTCATTTCCTTCTGTTTGAAAAACGAGTTCGAACGTGTTTAATTTTTTTTCCAACTATCGCCTTTATATATATATATATATGAGTGTTTCCTGAGGATGTCATTAGACGAAAGCGCTTGAGCACCCCTTTGTGTTTCTTTTTCCTTCGTGGTTTTATTCATCATATATATATATATATATATATAATATATATATATATATATATATATATATATATATATATATATATATATATATATTTTGTGTGTGTGTTTTCCAAGGTACCAAAAGTGTTGCATCACAAAAAGATGATCCCCACTTCATCAATGAATTCACACACACACACACACACGGGTGGATGACGACCTTGAAAACCTTGAATTTCATGAATATTTGATGAAAACTTGAATTTGAATGTCCTCAACACTAAGAAAATTTTACAAGTTTTATTTGTCTCCAGTTTGTGTTCCAGAAAGTCTGATGTAATTCTAATCTTATTCTGAAGTTAGAAGAGTATTTTTTTAGCCCCTTTTACCCTCAACTAAAAAGTTTATCAACACTTGGCAACTCAAGTTTGCCAAGTGAGGATACAAGGGCTTTTTCAAGACTAGGAACCGGAGGAACATGTGGCTTCCTCTAGTAAGAGTGAAGCTCCTACACCCTGTGGAGTTATTCTTTTTCTTGGAAAAAAGTAATATTTATGTATGGGACATTTGCATATGAGCAAGTAAAGCGAAAAAGCCTTGAATTTCATTGGAAATTACCCTCACACACACACACACACACACACACACACACACACACACACACACACACACACACACACACACACACACACACTTTCAATTGTGGATAGCGACATTTAACCAAATACAAATAGCCAAACCTTCGTTGTATCTCTTAACATGATATTTAAGGATTTTAAATACTGTAAAGTGAATATGTAGTGACCCCCCTAATATTAGGGGGGGGATCAATTTTTATTTTTTGTGGATTATTAATTTTTCTGGTTCTTAAAATATGCTATCACTTCCGAACAGCTTAGAAATAGAAAAAAAAAATCATGTATTTTACTCGATAACCCCCTTGTGTACATGTGGTTTGAAAGTTTATTGAATATAATGTTTATTCTAAGAGTAAATTCCAGTTTATTTAAACAAATCTTGTTAAAAAACATGGAATATCATTGAAGAAGTTAGAAATAGACCTGTAATTGATTAATTCATTACAGAATATATTTGCTAGAAAATAATGGAAAATAATATATGTATATATTTTTACATCACCGAGACAAAACAAAAAATCATAAATTCAGACATAGCATAATATAAATGCCTCTAATTACCACACATTATTTAGCACATAAGTATATTTATAGCATTATCAAAATCATTCATAGTCATTGTCATATTTGATGCAACTCTGTCTAGATAGATTTTCAAGTTAATTGCATAAGTCTCTATTGGAAGATTCTTGTAGTACTTTTTCAGTTTGAAGATATCTGACGACCTGGGAAGAGATGTCGATGTATCTCTTGCGTATCTCGCTTCGATGTGTATACTGTCATTTTTCTCTTTGAGTGACAACCTTGTATCATTCACAAAATCATCTACTTCACTAGCTTTGGTGAAAGGTCCACCAGGAACGATATTTTCCATTAATTGCGATACCTTGAACAGAAAATGACCCTGCACCCTGTTTTCTAGATCATCATCATCATTTTAGATGAAATAACTGTTTACGAGGCTGAGATTGCGCATTATATCGATAGGCTAAAAGTTAGCAAGGCTCCAGCCCCTGACGCTTTTTATCCTAGACATTTGAAAGATTTGAAAGACGTTATCGTAGGCCCCTTAGTGAAGATTTTTAATCAGTCACTCGAAACGGGGATTATTCCTGAAGACTTCAAATTAGCTAACGTCACGCCTATTTTTAAAAAAGGCGACCGAGCGGTAGCTAGCAATTATAGGCCCATTAGCTTAACGTCAATTGTCGGTAAACTTTTGGAATCCGTTGTTAGGGATCGTATTATCGATCACTTAGAAAGTAGGGGTTTGATTAATAGTAGTCAGCACGGGTTTCGACGCCATAGGTCTTGTTTAACTAATTTGTTAGAATTTTATAACGAAATAGTGCGCGAATACGATAGGCATAGGGCAGCTGACGTTATTTATTTAGATTTTAAAAAGGCGTTCGATACAGTTCCGCATAGGAGACTAATTGCGAAGGTTAAAGCGCACGGTATACGCGGTCAGGTAGCTAACTGGTTAGAAGAATGGCTTCGTGCTAGGAGACAGAGGGTCGTAGTTAATGGTAGTGAATCGGGGTGGTTAGATGTAGGTAGCGGTGTCCCACAGGGTTCAGTGTTAGGCCCATTGTTATTCGTAATTTACATTAACGACATAGATGTAGGATTGACTAGTAACGTTTCAAAATTCGCGGACGATACTAAAATAGGCGGTAAGGTTGTTAACGAGGACGATAGAAATAGGATCCAAGACGATGTAAATAGGATTATGGAGTGGACGGATAAGTGGCAGATGCAATTTAACGTAGATAAATGTAAAGTTTTGCATATAGGTTCTCGCAACAATAATTACGCGTACACGATGGATGATAGGGAGTTAGCGAGCGTTGACGAGGAAGTAGATTTAGGCGTACGCGTAACTAAAGATTTAAAGGTTAGGAACCAGTGCCTGGAGTCTTGCGCAAAAGCTAATAGGATGTTAGGCTTCATAGCGCGTAATTTCGAATTTAAATCGAAGGATATTATATTGCCCCTTTACAAGTCCCTAGTCAGGCCTCATTTAGAATATGCAGTTCAGTTTTGGTGCCCGTACTTGCGTGAGGATATTGATAGGTTAGAAAGGGTTCAGCGTCGTGCCACGAAACTTATTCCGTCATTGCGCAATAAGCCTTATGAAGATAGGATTAAAGAGTTAGACTTGTATTCACTCGCAACTAGGAGATTAAGGGGGGAGCTTATTGAAGTTTTCAAAATCGTTAATAACATCGATAACGTAAATTTTGATAAATTGTTCACTTTCGATAATAGTAATACTCGCAATAACGGATTTAAGTTGCGTGGCAGACGTTTCATTACTAATATCGCTAAAAACTTCTTTACGTTTAAAGTAATTGATAAATGGAATAATCTTCCCGCGTCAGTCGTTCATTCTACCAGCGTTAATATGTTTAAGAACCGTCTTGACAGACATTTTAAAGGTATTAACGTTGTTTAATTTAAAAAACAAAGTTAGCAACGGAAGCTCTGGTGGTGGTGCTCGAGGATGAGTCTGTTGACGATGGATGCCAGCTTGTGACATGCCAGCGTGTGATGCCAGCAAAAAAAAAAAAAAGTAACATGAACGTAGATGTAGCTCGTAGCGTAAACTAACCCACTTTTTGTTTAACTGTACCTACTCTTTTTTTTTTTTTTTTTTTACATGTCTGTAATTCTCTCTACTTGCATGTTTGTAGTTTGCATGGTATGGCAGTGAGTTAAGACTGTGTTGCATGGTTTGTAAGCGTTCTTATTTTACTTCTTTTCATCTTTCACCCCTCTCCTATTCTCTCCGACTATTTTTCTGACTTGTCGGCAGTGGCCGGCGGATGATGATGGTGAGACACTTTTCCTCTTTTTCTGAATGAATGTTAACCCATGAGTGATAGGTGTTGCTCTTACTTAACCCCTTATTCTCTTCTCTTCTCTTAACCCGCTACTCTTTCCTTTCTCTCGGGCTAACCTTAGAGTGGATCTTAGGGTCTTTGTTAGCCTCAGCTTCTGTAGATCTGTAGATCATCATCATCGATAATAGTAATACTCGCAATAACGGATTTAAGTTGCGTGGCAGACGTTTCATTACTAATATCGCTAAAAACTTCTTTACGTTTAAAGTAATTGATAAATGGAATAATCTTCCCGCGTCAGTCGTTCATTCTACCAGCGTTAATATGTTTAAGAACCGTCTTGACAGACATTTTAAAAGTATTAGCGTTGTTTAAAATTAAAAAAGAAAGTTAACAGGAGCTCTGGTGGTGGTGCTCGAGGATGAGTCTGTTGACGATGGATGCCAGCTTGTGACATGCCAGCGTGTGATGCCAGCAATAAAATTATTTAAAAAAAAAAAAAAAATTAGACTAACACGAATGTAGATGTAGCTTGTAGCGTAAACTAACCCACTTTTTGTTTAACTTTACCTACTTTTTTTTTTTCTTATCTCCTTACTTGCATGTCTGTAACTCTTTCCTTGCATGTTTGTAGTTTGCATGGTATGACAGTGAGTTAAGACTGTGTTTGTATGATTTGTAAGCGTTCTTATTTTACTTCTTTTCATCTTTCACCCCTCTCCTATATTCTCCGACTATTTTTCTGACTTGTCGGCAGTGGCCGGCGGATGATGATGGTGAGACTTTTTCCCTCTTTTTCTGAATGAATGTTAACCCACGAATGATAGGTGTTGCTCCTTACTTAACCCCTTATTCTCCTCTCTTCTCTTAACCCCCTACTCTTTCCTTTCTCTCGGGCTAGCCTTAGAGTGGATCTTAGGGTCTTTGTTAGCCTTAGCTTCTGTAGATCTGTAGATCATCATCATCATCACTTGATGTACCGGGTTTTAAAATCTTTACTAATGATAGGTTACATAGATTTGGAGGCGGCGTTTTGCTGTACATTCGTAATTCCCTTAGGGTTATCGAGGTTAAGTTAGATTTTCCGGCAGCAATTAATGCGATCTGTGTTGAAGTTAGGGCGCGTAGTATTAGTTTTAATTTTGTCGTTGTTTATAGACCTCCCGTTCAACCCCTCGATATAGATACTAGATTTTACTCATCTTGGTAATTTTATTGACAATCGGAATAGTATAATTGTCGGAGACTTTAACTGCCCTAATGTTAATTACGAGAATTTTATGGGTAATGAAGAGGGTTTGAGACTGGTTGAGTTTATGGACGATAACTTTTTACGACAGATAGTTACCGAACTAACGCGCGGTGATAATATCTTAGATTTGGTGATGACGAACGGCGAGAATATAGTCGAAGGTTTAGAAGTAGGCGAGAGTTTAGGATGTAGCGATCATCAAATTCTTAGGTTTAAGTTATTGATAGAAAACACTCAGGATAGTAATGTAATAGAAGTCCCTGATTTTCGTAGGGCTAATTTTGATAGTTTTGCTGATAGGATGAGAGTAGTGGACTGGGATAACTTATTTATGGGTAATGACAAATTTGCGTTGGGTGGCGTTTAAAGAAAGTTTTAGGAATATTGAAAGGGAGTTTATTCCTCGTAGGCTCAAGCGCGCTAGAAATCGCGGTAGGCCGAAGTGGTGGAGTAGGGAAATAGGAGAGTTTATAAACGAGCGTAATAGAGCGTATAGACTTAGTAAGCGCAATGGAGAGGTAGCTAACTTTAATAGATATATCGAGCTTAGACGTCAGGTTAAAAGATCAGTTAGGAATGCCAAGCGTAATTTAGAGATACTTATAGCTGCGGATAGTAAACATAATCCAAAAAAGTTTTTTGAATACGTTAATAATCGTAAGCCGGTAAAAAATAACATAGGCCCTCTAGTGGATGTTAATGGTGCTTTGGCTTCTGACGCTCAGGCTATGGCGGGTATTTTTAATAACTTTTTTGCGACAGTTTTTACCGTAGAAGACGTAAATAATGTCCCCGACGTGGATGATATCGTTCCATTTAGTAGCGAGACTATTTTAGATGAAATAACTGTTTACGAGGCTGAGATTGCGCATTATATCGATAGGCTAAAAGTTAGCAAGGCTCCAGGCCCTGACGCTTTTTATCCCAGACATTTGAAAGAAGTTATCGTAGGCCCCTTAACGAAGATCTTTAATCAGTCACTCGAAACGGGGATTATTCCTGAAGACTTTAAATTAGCTAACGTCACGCCTATTTTTAAAAAAGGCGACCGCGCGGTAGCTAGCAATTATAGGCCCATTAGCTTAACGTCAATTGTCGGTAAACTTTTGGAATCCGTAGTTAGGGATCGTATTATCGATCACTTAGAAAGCAAAGCTGGGCACTTGCGGTATTTTTTGCGGTACTACCGCACTACCAAACCGGTACCGCATAACGCAGTACCGCAAAGGATCGCTGAAAGTACAGCAGTACCGCTACCGCATTCAAATTTCCCGCGGTACTTTCCGCGGTACCGACAAACACGACTTTTCAAAAAATTAACACTTTTTTTGAAGTAAACCTTATTACAGGAGTACAGTAAGACGAATGCTGCGTGTGTGCATCAGCCTAACTCTAGACACGTTAAGTTTTTGTTCAGAACATGTTACGTTGCCATCCTATCACAACGCCTCAGTGCAGTGCTTGCTTTTGAGCCGGTTGCACGTGTTACATTTCTGTGACAAAGATCGATTTTTAGCCATTATGGCAGAAAGTTCAGGTGCGAAATCGCCGATATGCAATTTCTGAAAATATGTGCTATTACTTGTGTTGTTCTTGTGTGCAGTACCGCGGAACGCACCAGGGGGACCTGAAAAAGTACCGCAGTACCGCGTAACGCACTGGGCATGCTGAGGTACCGCAGTACCGCGTAACGCACCCCCAAATTTTGGTACCGCGCCCACCACTGTTAGAAAGTAGAGATTTGATTAATAGTAGTCAGCACGGGTTTCGACGCCATAGGTCTTGTTTAACTAATTTGTTAGAATTTTATAACGAAGTAGTGCGCGAATACGATAGGCATAGGGCAGCTGACGTTATTTATTTAGATTTTAAAAAGGCGTTCGATACAGTTCCGCATAGGAGACTAATTGCGAGGTTAAAGCGCACGGTATACGCGGTCAGGTAGCTAACTGGTTAGAAGAATGGCTTCGTGCTAGGAGACAGAGGGTCGTAGTTAATGGTAGTGAATCGGGGTGGTTAGATGTAGGTAGCGGTGTCCCACAGGGTTTAGTGTTAGGCCCATTGCTATTCGTAATTTACATTAACGACATAGATGTAGGATTGACTAGTAACGTTTCAAAATTCGCGGACGATACTAAAATAGGCGGTAAGGTTGTTAACGAGGACGATAGAAATAGGATTCAAGACGATGTAGATAGGATTATTTTTGGACAGATAAGTGGCAGATGCAATTTAACGTAGACAAATGTAAAGTTT
>JAJOZX010008758.1:102500-184016 GCA_023014485.1 Bathynomus jamesi
TATTAAATCAATTCTTTCTGACTTTCCAAATGTTTTAAGATCAACAAATGCATTTATGTGAGCAAGAGATTTTTCATGGCGAGAAATTGCAGCATGTAAATTGTTTAAATCGTCGTATCCACGACTAACAGAATTCCACACAGAGTTATCTCTTGAAAATAGGAAACACGACCAACAGTACAATTTGTTATTTGAAATATTTCCACATAACCAGGGAACATCATCATACAGCTTAGGATTAAATTTCCTAGTGAAGCCTTTATTTTCTTTGCTTAAATTCAATTGTGGAATCAGTCTGCCATTATTCAATATGCGCTTTTTCTCATCAAAAGAGAGTGAGTAAAATCTTCTAGTCTTCAATTGATTAAACACATCGTCAGTCATTATGGGCACTACAATGCTATAATTTATTTAACTGATTAATTATCCAAAATAACTAAAGCACAAAAGGGAACACCGAACACAAGTGGATGCTTGCGGCTGTGGTACTGGAAAGAAGCCTTGTCAGAATTGCCAGATGTTATTTTTTGGTGAATGCACCTATAAAACTGAATGCATGCCGTATTATTTTCATTAATTAAAAAAAATCAGAACAAAGCTTTTTAATTATTTTTAGTAAAAATATTAAGTAAATTTTCTAAGCATATTTTAAAACATATTGCCTTTTGAATTTAGCTATGAGGCTCAAAAAAAATATCTTATGGATAGTGAGAAGTCTCCTTAAAAAATTGCCCAAGGCAAGGCGGTGTAAACAAAATCATGTCTTATTTCACTAGACAATTAAGAACATTTTTCTGTACCCAGACTGAATTAGTGAATGCTTTAGCTACAAGTATTTCGATCTGTGTACAGAAAAATGTTCTTAATTGTCTAATGAAATAAGACATAATTTTGTTTACACCGCCCAATAGCCAGTACATGCGTGATTGAAGCCTTAGACTATTTTTAGTTTCTGAAAATTATTTTTGTCAATTATAATCCTTACTTAGATCTGAAAAGAGAACATATTTAACACATGCATTGCATGCGTTGCATTCATTAAGAAATCGCCACTGATATATATATATATATATATATATATATATATATATATATATATATATATATATATATATATATATATATATGTGTGTGTGTATATGTATATGTATATATATGTATATATATGTATATATGTGTATTATATATATATATATATATATATATATATATATATATAAAATAATATTATTATGATTATATGTAAATGATAATTATAAAATAATAATCAATGGCATATAATCAGTTTTGTGGCTATTATTATTTAGCATCAGCAAACAATTCAGTTAACTAAATTTATGATGTGAATATTGTCATAGCAATTTAATAGTATTTTTTTAACAAAACCAGATAAAGTTGCTAATAATTTTCATTGTTAATATCAGCAAAACTTCAGAGGGCATATACAGGGGGGGGTTAATGACATCAGATACTGTATTTGTGAAACATGGTTCATTTTACTTCTTTTGTATGATAGCAACTTTTAAAGACCAGAAAACTGGGGGTCATCATTTCTGTTCCCCCTCTACTAATATGTCTACACGCACCTGTGTGGGACCATAAGCTTGGTGTGTATCCTAAGTTAGCTACACACACGCATATATATATATATATATATTATATATATATATAATAGCGCTGACATTTGAGTAACTATCTAAAATGCATAGTGGGTGTTTCCTACAAATATGTCACACATCATCACGTACGCTATTTACACCATATAAATTTAATACCCCCTTCATTAATTAGATGGAAGATACTTCGCTCAGAACTAAAAAACAAAAGGCAGATCACTGTTAATTTCCTCTTCTGCATCTGCGTAATTAATTTTATCAACGTTCATCCATCCATCCATCCATCTGTTTGTACAAGTGGGTAACACGGTTTCCATATAAGTGAAGTTGGGGTCGGGGGTTCGACTCCCGGTGGTGCTGGTTATAATAATCCGGAAGTTAGCGGAATGGGCCGCGTTTGCCTGGCTTGAGCACCGTGCAAGTTTCTGGCCTTTTTCACTGACATTATTATTATTATTATTATTATTATAATTATAATTATAATAATACTATTATTATTTGCTTGTAGACGAGTAATTGCGCTAGACGGGTCTTTGGATGGAATAATCGAGATATAGCCAACTGCACACTTCACTACTACATTTCGCCATCAAACATGCGAGAGATGCGAGATATTTTTTAGGTACTCTTGAAAACCTCGCGAAAAATTGTATTATGAGTGAAGTATTAGTGACAGTTTAAGGAAAAAAACATAAATTAGTTTCGCTAGACCAACCATAAGATGAATAAACTTGGTCAGAATGCAATCCGTAATAGAGAAAAAATGTGAAGTTAATGCTGTGCAAATGTTTAAGTACAGATGATTAATGTGTTCTATGACTAACTTTAGCTTGAATAACTTCAATAAAAACTACTGAGATATTTCTCTCCCGGTTTCTTGCTCTTCCCAGAAGAAATTTTGGCCCATTCTTCTTGACAGAATTTGTCGAGCTGATTAATAGTAGTTGATCTCTGTGCATGGACAGATCTCTCGGGATCAAACCACAGACACACGATGAAATTGCGATCTGGTGAATTGCTTGGCCACTCTAAAAGCTTCCATTGCTTCTTTAGCCACTCCTTGGTAGATTTGCCCATGTTTCGGATTGTCCTGTTGCAGCATAAAACTGCGACCCATGGAGAGCTGACAAACTGGAAGAATAACATTTTCTTACCAAGATTTCATGATATTTGGTGGAGTTCGTGTATCCGTTGATTTCCATCACTTTGGTCGAGAAGCACTGAAACAGCCCCACTAAAGAATACTGCCACCACCATGTTTGACCGTGGGTCTGGTGTTTTTCTTTTTCTTTAAATGTTTTACCAGACCCTTCAGACATAGCATTGATCATTGTGACCATAAAGCTCAATCTTGGTCTCATCAGTCCACAGTACCGCCTTTCAGTCGTCAGTTGCATGATTTCGGTGGTCGTTGGCATACTTTAAACTAGCATCATTGTTAGCTTTCTAGATCAGTGGTTTTCTCCTTGCAACTCATCCAAAGAGCCAATTCTCGTTCAATGTCTAGCGAGCAGTGGAAGGATGAACATCGATTTCAATTTGGCTCAAAGAATACTTTTGAACCGTAGAATTCAACCGAAGATCAGCAGTAGCCCCCATGAAAATTTTACGAACAGCACGGTTGTCGGTGGTCTTCCGTGGTCGTCCACTACAAGGGTACAGTAAGTTGTTCACCACACTGAAGATGACGTAACCAATAATAGCACGGTAGCATCCTTTGCTAATGATGCAAAAATTAGCAGAAAATTAAAAAAGTCTATGGCGTTTCCAAACACAAATAGAATAGAGAGATGATAAGAAGAAATTAAATTTGACACCAGTTTTAACTTTGAAGATCCGGAGAAAGTGAACTAGAATCCATTAACTATTATTCTTCAAATGAACAGGCACTACAGAAAAACTCGAGTTTAGCAACATCCTTCACTTTAACTCCCGACTTTGTTTTTGCTTTTAACTCCCGACTTTGTTTTTGCTTTTGAGACCATAATATACCAATAAACAAAGTAAAAGTATTTGCTGGGCAGATACTGAGAACCTTTAAGAGAAGGAACAAAAATATAATTATCCTTTTTGCTGAAAATACTTGTACTAAAGTTGAAATATTTGTTTTAACGTCCCCATAAAAAAGAAAAAAAAAAAGAAATTAGTTAGCTAGAAGAATTCAAACTTTACAGTCAAAATTGATAGATTCAAGGAACTTGACAATAGGATGATAACATAAATTAAATTTGTATTCGTTGGAAAAAAGAAAAATACATAATTTACCAACGAAAATTAATTGAAAAACTGGTTTCTAATCTCAGACTTAACCCTATAGCCATCCAAACAAGTGAAACAACAACAACAACAACAACAGAAAACAAGAAAGGCAAGAGGATGTGCAGTGTTCCAGAGCTGAAGGTTAGTCGAGGAACATTCTCACCACCCGAAGGATAACAGTTTTGTTGTGAAGGCCAAAGCTATTTAACTAACCATTGAAAGAAATAAGCAGTGTTACTAATGTCAATGTGTACACCTTCAAATGATGATGAGATACTGGTTCTGGATAATCACAAATGTAAGATCTATGCGAGATGGAAAGCTCAAGAAAACGACAATCTCCTTCAACAGACTAACTCTCGAGGAAGGGCCTTCGTGGTATAAGGGGTTGTTTTATATATTATACATTATATAAAGTAATTTGTTCGGCTCGTGTTACAGAATTGTAGCCCTAGTACTTCATTTAATGTTTACCACCTGTTGCTTTTGATTTACGCTTAATATTGTTGTTACCCCCACTCGCTGTAATTCCCTTTTGCTGCTTGTTAATGTTTTCAATTACAAGCGCATTCATGACGTTTAGTCTTAGCGGAGTGCCATAACTTATAGGCACCTAACACGCGGTACCGAGTTATAAACGATGTGCCCTATTAACGTTTCGCCACAAGTTCCCATCCCCCAAATCGGTTTCGCGAATTCCAGCCCATTAAGCGGTTGAGTGTGGCTTGGGACACCCATTTCACGCCGTCTCATTCCACCTATTTTCTACCTTTATGTTATCGCAACAGGCGAATCTTGTGTGGTCGTGCGCGAAACAACGGCCGTTTATTGGACTTTTTTTTTTTTTTATGTTAGGTCTGCGAGGCGATCTGTCTATCATACGTCTATAGTCGGAGCATGATTTTTTTGAAGAATGTGTGCGCGTCTGTTTTTATTTAAAGTTCGGTTTTTTTTTCTTGCATGTTCGAATGTATAGTATTGCTGCTTGATTCTTTTTTCTTTCAAGGCTTTAGAATTTCCCCTCGGATCAAAATCGTGCACCACCTGCAGCTGTAACAATTTATGCTGTAGCTGTCGATAAATGTTTTACGTACGCGTAAACATAATCGACGACAAAATTAAAAACGTCGATAATTTTCCTTTTTTCCACACATACACCCGTTACGATTGTTTTTATTTAACTGACTCATCAATCACTCTATCGTAACTATTGTAATAATAGATTGCTGATCATACGTGAGAGAATGCGGTATTTACAAAACGTGAAGTGATGGAAAGCAACTCTCTCTCTCTCTCTCTCTCAACTTATATATATATATAAAATAATAATAATAAAAAAAAATTTTAAAGTTTCTTAAAAATTTACTTTTCAGTCACAGCGACTCAGTGGGTCAAATGTGAATTGTAATGTTTTCTAATCTGACAACTTCGCAACGCTCATGTTTATAATTTATAAACGCGTTCACATGCGGAAATAATACCGAGAGTATCCCTAAACTGAAGAGAATCTTTTAGCATAAATATTTATACCGAAACAGCGGCAGGGAATAAATATATCTCTCTCTCTCTTTAAATTACTTTTGTTTGTGCTTTTAAGACGCCTCTCTCTTTCTACGTGTATTCCGATAGGCCTACACAGAACCAGGGATGAGGGTAATGAAAAGAATTCGTTCGGCACGAGGGGAATGCTGCTTATATTTGAGTAATGAAGTTTTATAAGAGATTTTGGCCGTATTTTAAAAGTGTCATTAATATGGTTTTATGGCTTTGAATAGAATACATTGTCTTGCAAGAGGCAAATAAGGTACATTTACTGTAAAGGTGTTATTCTCGTCGACTATGTTATATATTTCCGAGGTACGAAGGCATTGTAAATCCACATTAAACTGCGTATGCGAGCGCGTAGGCAGCTGAGCATAAAGGAGGTCGAGCGTGATAATTCACCGATGTAGTGTGGTAATTTTATTTGTGAGGTAACATTTTCGGTACCCCGGAGCATTAAGGAATTTATATACTGTAAACTCGAGACATTTCTAATGTCGGAAAAAAGATGTTAGTCCTGGTTAGGTTAAATTAGCGAGTACCTCTATTTACAGAAACCACCACCCTTCGAGCCCTCACTCGCGTACTAAACACTTAACCACGTCCTTCTCGGTTTGATGTCTGTAAAGTTAAATTAGGTTTGGTTAATTAGTTTTCTAGATAAATGGATTTAAAAACTACGCTTGTGTGTCAGTGATGTAGAACTCGAGACCTTTTTTCTGGTCTCGGTCTCACCCATGGTGGTCTCGACTACATCACTGTGATGTTCCTCAAGTGCAAAGAACACTTATCTTGTTTTAAGTAGGCAGTTAATTGCTGAAAAATGTCACAAACTATGAATTTGTGAATAAATTGAGTAAATTTTGCAATTGTCACTTGTTGATAACCTCTTTTGAATCTTTATTCCTGAATGTGAAATACAGAGCTTAGGAATTAGGCATTACACATTACTGAATACATGCAAAAATTGCATATAGTCTCGGTCTCGGCCATGGTGGTCTCGACTACATCACGTGTGTGTGTGTGTGTGTGTGTGTCGGTCCTAAAGTTACGATGCAAGGTAATATCTTTGTTGTTCATCGATTCCACAATATATTTGTAATTAAATTAGGAAATCAAAATTACTTCATCAACTACAGGATTAGGTTTCATTTCTCTCGTAGTAATCAGACTCTTCCTTTCATTTCTATTGTAAGTTGTCGTCTCTTTATTTCAAGCATTTCCCGCTTTGATATTACATAAATGAACCTGCGAGGGACATTCTTTGTTAACATATCAAATTATATTTGTATGTGTAATAATTTTTCGTCATAACTCTTTTCGTCCTGATAACGATGTAAAGGTCTTATACGAGCCGAAATGAACGTATTCTCAAACGTGCAAAATTAAGTTTCCTTTTAAGTTTCTCATTATCACTTTTATAAGTGAGATGAGGCATTTTCTTTGTGGGTGAAAATATACCCCCCCCCCCCCCTCTTTTTTTTTTAAGGGAGACGTCGTTTGGTCTTTTTGTTTCTGTGACTGTTTCAATGAAACCTCCTATAGGAAAGGTCCGTTACACACCGCCCCCTTACACCTGTATGTAATTTTTTATGTTATAAATAGTTCCCTTCACCCGTTTTCACCACTTCGTAATGCTCTCTCTCCCCTTTTTTTTTTCTTTCTTTCCCTGTACTCTTCCATACGTACTCATTGCTACTCTTTCTGTTCCGTTTTTTTTTTTCGTAAGTGTTAAAAATGGAAGATAAACTAAGCTTGCTAGTTTGATTTCTATTTAATGTTCTTTCTTTGTTTTCTTGCGCGCTTTTTTGTGTTTTCTTGCTTTCCCTACGGAATGAATATATATATCTGTCATTAAACGTAGACCGTTGTGCGTTTCAATCTTCATATTATCTCTCCCCTCACATTATTTCTATTTACGAGCCGGAAAAACAGCTAAAGACGTTTTTATGGCTTCAGTCTGTCAATTTTGGCTTACGAGAGGACGATTTTGAGTCTATTTTGGAAGTACCCAATTTAGGTGGTTTTAGTTTGATAAAACATTGCTATGCATTCCTTCGGAATGTCTCTTCCGATCACATTTTATCTTGGGGAAGGGGTGAGGCGTTGGGGATGAAGCTATAAATGGGATTTGAAACATTGAATATCATTTATAAAGTTTATATTGATCGAACAAAGGATGATAGCTTGTTGTAGAGCTGACGCTCATGCGTAGGAATTTTATAACTTGTCTCTTTCAGTGCTTTGTTTTTGGCAACTTAAACTGTAAAACTTGTATGCTTGGAAGACGCCTTTCGTCTCTCACAGCTGTTTTAAAAGAAGAAAAGTCAAATCGAAATCCTGCCGTTTGTTGACTCATTCTCCATACGTACATTTGAAGGCTTAGACAGCATAAATGAGTTTGGAAGCGCGTGTGATGTCGCGTGCATTCAGAGGCGCCGTCGCAGGTTTGGGCCACAGAGAACCCATTGTTTTCGTTCGCTTCCAAAGTGTTCTGTTCGTTCAGGGGCCGCGCCGCACCCTATAATTAATCACTGAATAGTCATTTCGGTATTGGAGTAGGCCGAGCCTGTGTCAATGAGGTACTCTCTCATTTCGAGTTAAATTAGACCATTCCCTCCAATGGTCGAATTTATATGAAACTCCGTTTCTTAATAAATAACTAAATAAATGAAAAACCAGGAGATGAAGGCTTTAAAAGCTACATTTTAATAAGTATTTAAAACTTTTTAATCCTTATAAATCTTTGCGCATTGGTACTTGGGCATGCGTTTTAAAACTTGCTTCCTTTGTGTGTGAGAGAGAGAGAGAATATATATATATATATATTTGCGCCGTGTAGCAAAGATATGACGAATACTGCACGAATCAATTTAGAACCGTGACATACTCGAAACACTCGCGATTGAGATCTTCACTAGTATTTATCCCCTTCCGTGCGGCTACAAAACCCACCCATGACTCTGCCTCGCCCTCGGAATAAGTGGTCTTGCCAACGCTCGTGATTTTGCGGGTAACACTTTTTCTCTTCAAAGTGAAGATACTGTGGTCGGGGGTTCGACTCCAGATGGTGCTGGTTAAAAATAATAATAATCCGAAGTTAGCGTAATGGGCGGCCTTTGTCTGGCCTGAGTACTCTGCCAGTTTCTAGTAATTCTCGCTCATTATTATTGTTCACACACACACACACACACGCGCGCGCGCGCGCGCGCACATACAAAGGAAAGCTGAGAGAAATTTATGGTGATGGAAAGCAATTGATGGCTTGCAATCGACGATTACCATCATGGGAAGACGTAAATTTTAACCAATTGTCTGCATGTGGAGATTTTTGTATAGTTTTGTGTCTCCCTTTCTCATATACTACATACAATATATAACAAACTCGGACAGAATGCCCATACATTCATTCAGGGTAGGAACAGCTCGCAGCGTCATTGTCAGATATATATATATATATATATATATATATATATATAGTTTGTGTGTCGGGTGAATGTATTAAGGTGGTTTCCTTACGTGGTTCATCACCGATGGAGGTAACAATTTTTTATAATTTATATATTCCAGTGAGTGATTTCATTCATAATGATCTCCGTGCTCGCGTCGTTGGTTCGTATGTAAAGTTTTTTTAAGGATATATTTCATGAAGTTCTTTGCCAGTTTTGTTTATTTTTGGATGCGCAAACGTTATAAAAGATGGTCATGGTGAACTGTGGTGGCCTTTTGAAAAAAAATTCTTTCGTTTGCATGTAGTCATTTCTCGATTGTCGAACGCACTCACCCGTAAAGTTTATAGTTTAAAAGTACTCTATACGAGCACGTAGTGGAAAAGTAAAAAAAAGTTTGTTAATGAAATTAAGAGGAGAAAAACTTTAAACCAACGATTTTGTCGAGCGTGTTTTTCTTTTTCTCAAAATTAACAAAAAAAAATGTAAATCAGATGTTTAAAGGTGTCGACCATTTGTCAGTTATTCGATAATTTTTTTTTGTTTAACCATCGTTAAGCGATAAATGATCGTCATTTATCGAGTTAAAAGGACGACAATTTAACTTTCGGTAAAGAAATGAGCGCGCCCCAGAACGCGAAGTGAATTTTTTAAAACGAGTGAAATGAAGCACTTTCTTAATAAAATTCAAGTAGATAGATTTTAACGAAGATTAATGGAACGAGTGAGGAGGAGGTCATCGTAGTTAAACAGGCACACCTTAAATGCGCAGTTTTAGTATCAATAAGACTTACGAGTAGGTATGCGGGGAACTCGAAATGCATTCTTCTCATTGGCTCGTCCTGCCCTCCTCTTACGTACGGTAAGAAGGAAGGAAGGAAGGAAGGAAGGAAAGAAAGTAGGAAAGTTTCGCGTGTTTATCTCCGTTGAATGCAGTCATTTTATTTATGCATATGTACAATTCATTTACGGATCATTCATAAAAAAGTAACTGTAACGTCTGTTTTATAGTTGCAATAAACATGGTAACTCCGTTAGAACAAAAAAAAAAAAAACTTACGTAATAAGCAAGGGCAGCAGTCCCCTAAGAGTTGATTACTCCTGAGCCGTGTCGAATTTCACCCTTAACTTCGTCCTTGAGGGTTTGAGGCCTTGGTATGATATCTTGAAAGCGTTTCTAGAATCCCTTCACGAAACCAGAGATTCAATGGCTTTTTACCATTCCTCTCACGAACGTCCAGACGAAGCGATCGTGAATTTCATCGCTTCAATAATTTTCTTTCGTTTCAGATTACGATAATTTCATTTTTGTTCACATACACACTTGCTGAAAAAGGTTTACCATAATTTTTTTTTTTAAATAACCCCTAAAATTATGTAGTAATTAAATTTATATATGTATATATAATCACCCGAGACCCTGGCTGAAAAAGTAAAATGTGTTTTTACTGTTATAATACGTGGGCTCCATGTTTTAAGGACAATTTTATTGCAAATTAAATAGAGAGTACTTTTTCAAACCATAAGGTACCCTATATCTTATGTGGTATTTATGGTTCAGAATTTTAAGATATTTTTTACATATCTTAAATAAAATTGAAGTTGGTCTCTACAACCTTTCAAAAAAATAAAAAAATAAAAAATCTGAAATGAAGCCCACAGGAATTGAGAGAGGCAGAATTTCATCTTAAAAGCTACTTAGTATGTTTTGGGGTCTTAATTATTGCACTCGGGGTGAGTCTTTGTGGAGGGATTGGAAATTTGATTTCGCCTCAGATGGTGTTTTGAAGTGTGAAAGACTAGTATTTACCCTACTTCACACCTCTGATTTCAAGTGGTTTTTTTTTTGTTCTGTGGAAGTGTTCTCGCTTTAATGCCGTTTGAAGGTTATTACCGTAGCATTCCGTTATTTGGGTATCCGCACTCGAATTTTTTTCTCGCTATTTGATCACGCCTAATTTAAACACCTTTACGGTGTTTTATTACTCTAGAGTCTAGAAACTTGCTAAAATGGGTGATTTAGCGCTTAAAACGTTCGAAAGTCTCGTAATTTACCGCACTCCTGTAAAAACTTCCGTCACATGTTAATAGAGAATACACGCATTGTTCGTGACAAGATTCGTGAGACTGGTGAACCACGGAATGGCGAGGGCACTCGTATGAAAATTTCCCGCGCACCCTCGTACCTATCATTAAATGTGGGTTTGAAAGGATACCTAACGAACGTACGTAGTTTAGATGACCGTCTTTCTTGAAGGATGTTGTACACAAACGTATATTATAATTTTACTGAAAATGATCACAGTCTGAAGTTATTGTCTTTATGCCCAATGCCCATTCTATTTCATTGATTTGTTTTTCTTTGTTCTCTGCAAAGAAATTCTATTTCCTGTATACTTCCTTTATATTTTTAGTATTTGAGTCGACAATGTCGAAGCGAACTACATGTTTGGTTTTACGTGCATTTCATAAATTTTTCTTAAGTATTTAATTCATCATTCTAGTAATTTAATAGAAGTGTGTGTGTGTCCGCCCGCCCGCCCGCCCGCGCGCATATGGGCATAAATGAGGTTGAGTGTATGATGATTCATAGTTGTAGGCAGTTAATTTTTTGGAGCTATTGAAGAATAGGGACCCCAGCCTTCTTTAGTTAGGCTTATAAGGCTAACTAACGAAAATATCACGACTTAACCTAACCAATCGTTAGGTTAACTGTACGCCCTTGACGATTGGTTAGGTTAGGTCATGATATTTTCGTTAGTTAGCCTTATAAAGCTAACTAAAGAAGGCTGGGGTCCCTATTCTTCAATAGCTCCAATATTTTTGTGAAGTAACATTTTTGGTACCTCGGAACATTAAAGAATTTATACAAAAAAAATCAAGAAACATTTTTTTTATCGGAAAAAGATGTTGGTTCTGATTAAGTTAGGTTTGGCTAGATTAGCGAGTACCTTACTATTTAATGTGCTATACGGGTTTTAGGATTATTTTTAATAATTTGTTAAGTGGAATTTAATGATTATTTTAATGATTTGTTAATTTGATTGTTCATTAAAAGGTTATAAAATTGATCATTGTGGATAACGATTATTTATTTCAAAACGGAGACGAGAGAGAGTTTTGGGCGTTTTAAAGTGTAACCAATCGTGTAGAACCTCGCAGTACGGCCTTTTCTCTTAAGAAATATTAGAACGCATAACATTTTGTAACGCTGTCTGTAATAGCTTTTCGCGGGGGCTCTTTTTATACCAAAAACAAACGGATTCCTTCCTTGTATCAGATGTGAAAGATTTGTTAAATTCTAGTGTGTGAACTTATATTAAAATTAAACGAAATGTGATATTGATCATATAAATACATTGTTTTATAGTTCCATTCGTAAATTACAAAGCCAAAATTAATAAAACATTTTAAGGAAAACGCTGCGTGTTCTTTCCTCGGCCACGTCGTATGCTTGGAGTAGGGATGGCGTTATTTTGAATAGAGAATATATGTAAATAAGCAAAACAGAAATAGTAATTAATATGTGAGAAAGGAACACTACGGTAATCCCTTAACAAAAAATAACCTTCAACTCGGTTGCGTCCGAAACAATTACCACGCCCTTCTCGGTTCGATAACACTAAAGTTTGTTAGGTTAAATTAGGTTTTGGAGTTTAATCTTTTTTTTACCTTGCTTATACGGAGATGCGCGCGCCACGATCTCGAGGATATACATAGGATCCGTGGCGACACGAACGTGTATCCCGACATTTGTGATCTCGCGGTAAATTTTTATAAATACTTTTTTATCATGAAAATGGGGATATAATTAAGGTTAGGTAAAGCTAAATTAGGTTTGGTTAAAGTTGAGAGGTTTTTAAAATTGGGCGAGTGTCGCGAGAGAAAGTGTAAAAATGTTGTGGTTCTGTCGGAAAGCCGTGTGTGTGTGTGTGTGGTCAGTCATCATGTATTAGGATAGTTATTCGCGGTCGTGGTTGGTGTGATAACCTCTCAATTGGGACGAATCAATCCTCGTTGAGAAGCGACATTCGACCCTTAATGCGACTGTCCGGTTGAACCTTAAAACCTTCATTTTCTCCCAGACTCGTTCAATGGCTCCTCCAAATTAGGTTTCCTTTCTCACAACTGCGGATTATTTGGTGTGCGACGATCCAAATAGTCCGAGGAAAAAAAATGTAAAAAACAAAAACCTTACATTTGTGTAATTATAAAAGTAATTGAAATTTACCTGTTTTAACAGGTTTGGTTTACCAGTGACGATAAAAGGTCTTGTTTTTATTTACTTCTTATTTTGTGGTCGGAAAATGTTATTTTGTTTTTAAACAAACTCTCCTTTTCGTTTAGGAAAGAATTTCGTTTCGATATTGCATAGTAACTACTAGAAGATGCGTGAGTACGAGTTAATCCCCCCCCCCCCCCCCCCCTCCTCCCTGTTCCTCGTAAGCCACCGATTAATTAGTAAATATAGGCCTGATAAAGCAGTTATAGAGATACTCCTGTATGGATTATTATTCGTTTATCATCGTTTTTCACTCCTGGCTCGTGCTCCCATTTAAAACTGATTGTAGTCGTTTACATATTAATCGTGAGCGGTTGGGGTTTGAAAAATTTCAAAATCTTGTCGCTGAATATTAATTAATACACTCTGTACGTTTTCAAACCCAGATTGTTGCCTACATTAACGCGTTAACGGTTCCAATCACGTTTAACGGAGCATATAATTTAACGGTGAAAAACGGCAACAAATGGACTTAACATTGAATCAGCTCCGAAATTGACCGTGCGTTTGTGACGTCATAAGTGTCACCGAATCGCTGGCGTTAAATTTCATTGAATACGGCGCCAAGGAAATTCAATCAAAGTCGTTCGTCAGTATCATTGAACGAACTGGTTCTCTTAACGTCACTGAGTTATGAATTGTCGCATTGTATTTGTTTGGGTATGTCCCAAATTAAAACTATTTTCAGTGTTATTTATATTGTGTAATATTTAATTCATGGTGTTTTTTTTTCCTTCCACTGTTGAGCTGCAATTTCATTCACTTGTCGAAAATGCTTGCATAATGATACTTTATTACTTTTGTGTTTGTTTTCATTATTCTGAGGTTTTTTTTTTTTTTTGTTGTTTTTTTTCTAACTAAATATTTACTGTTGGTTTTCAGAGGATTTGCAAATCTCTCTTAATAATAATCATCATCAAGGATTTTCCATGATCTCAGAAGGCAAAATTTTCAGTTAACATTAAACTGTATAAAGTGTGTTTAAGTTGTAAAAATGCCCAAGAATTAAAAAAAAATTTCGCCAATTTCGGGTGAAACCCATATATATATATATATATATATATATATATATTATATATATAACCTTGGTTTTGCTTCCACCCGAAGTGTTCATTCTGACGAAGCTCCCCCACCACCACCGGCGGTCAGAAATTACAAAGTTCTCGCCCGGACTTGATCCCACGAGCCCCCTATCAGCAATCCAGCGTCTTAACCACTAGGTTACCTAGGGTACCCATTTATCGACCAACCAATTTTTTATTGTGTGGAAGGATGAACAGCTGGGTTTTGCTGCGCGCCGCCTACCTCGATCCCGGAGCCAATGGATTCGTAGTCAGTAGTGCTAACCACCATTTCGCTAGTGTTTGGGATACTGAAAGATGATTCGTACTGAGCTCTTAATATTTCAGATATTTCTGTTAGATCATCAGATAAAGCACTGTGTTCGTTTTTCAAAGGTCCGATAGTTGCATGGTTTTTCGACTTCCTTTTTGCAAAATTATAAAAGTACTTTACCTTTACCGCCTCTATAGCGTCGTCCTCGTCTTTTTCTGTATGCTTCTCAATTAGTTCCTGTATGACACCATCGATACTCTGCAGTTTATCATTTAATATTTTTCCGATGTTATCTTTAGTTACTTAATTTTGTAGTCACTCTTTTTCTCTTTCGGAACAATGCCCTCTTTTGTCTCTCGAACCTGCTTCTCTTTCCACGTTGTTGTATTTTTGGGACATGTCTTTCCACAATTTCCAGCGTCTTTTCCTCTGAAGTCATTCGCATCTCTTCCGTTGTCATGGCCTCGAAAATGGTTTCCCACTCTATTACTTCCACGTTGGATGCAACATCTTCCAGTTTATAGCTTTGGAGTAAAAATTAAAAATTTCGAATTTGCTTCTTTCTGTTGTTCGTGTTTCTTTTCCTGTTGCTTTTATACGGTATTGGTTTATTTCAATAATGTTGTGATCCGATATTATAGTTATGGATATTTCTACATTATGAATTAGGTTGCTGCTGTTTGTGAATACCAGATCTAGGCAGTTTTCTTTCTTGTGTTGCTAGTAGCATTTTTACACACACACACACACACACACACACACACACACACACACACACACGAGGTTTCTTCAAAAAGTATCCGGACTGATGCGATTATAGACAGAATATGGTACTTACAAGATTTAGGACTTAATCTCCCTCAAAGTACGCTCCTTCTAAAACCACACTCTTTGCCCAACGATCCTGCCACTGTTGGAAACATTTTTCGAAAGCACTTTTCGGAATAGCCGAAAGCTGCTCCGTCGAATTTCTTTTAATGGTCTCATCATCATCGAATCGGTGTCCTTTCAGGGTTTGTTTGAGCTTCATAAACAAAAAAAAAATTTGCGTGCAGGCAAATCTGACGAATATGGGTGCTCTTGTACTTGGGGGTAGCGTTTTTAGCCAACAATTGCTGAACAAGTTGCAACGAGGTTGATGGTGCGTTATCGTGATGAAGCAACCAGTCTCAGGACTCCCACTTCTGCGGCCGTTTCCTCCGAACTACTTCACGTAGACGTCTCAAAACTTCAATGTAAGATTCCTTGTTTGTCCCTGTGGAGCATATTCATGGTGCACAACAGTTTCGCAGTAAAAAAAATAGTAACAAGAAATCGCCGCGAAACAGAACACGTTTAACTTTATCGGATCACCACAGTGGACTAACGCTACATAATGAAGTGCAACCCTATCAGTCAACTAGTCTAGACATGCAGAGACATGTTTAGCACAATCACAAGTCCAAGTGTGACTGTTTTAAAAATAAACACCCTCTCCGTGTACTTTTTGAACAGACCTCGTGTGTGTATTATTATATATATATACAGGGTGGGCCGTAAGTTTCCATACATAGGAAAAATAAACATTTTTTTATGGACAACCATTTTTATTTATATAATATGCTCTACATGGTTGCCATTGTTTTGAAAACACATTTCAATACGTGTTCCCCACTGTTGATGAACACGCATTAGCACAGTTGACGTTATGCTTGTAATGGCGTTGGTGATACGTTCCTTTAGATGATTTATGTCTCGTATCTTTTCCTGATACACCATGGCCTTCAAGTGCCCCCAAAGATAGAAATCAAGGGGGGTGAGATCTGGGGATCTGGGAGGCCACTCCACAGGACCACGCCGACCAATCCAAGCATCCGGAAACTGCTGATCCAAATACCGACGCACGTGAAGACCATAATTTAAATTTTCCTATGTATGGAAACTTACGGCCCACCCTGTGTGTGTATATATATATATATATATATATATATATATATATATATATATATATATATATAAATTTACTGTTATATTTGTTTTCTTCGATTAAAAACGTTGAAGCCACAGTTCCTTCCGTATTTAAAAGAAAAATTAAGTTCACCATGAAACTGTTTAAAGAAAACGAAGGAAAAAAAATTGCAAACAGGATCTTTGCTTCGACGAAACAGAAGACATCAGATTTATATGTTTAAAATTGGCCATTGTTATTTGTTAGGTCACACGTCACCGCACACGCGTCGCAGTTTGTCTCACGAGAGAAAATACACGTCTTCAAACCTAACTGTCACGTGAAAAGTACCCCATCCCACCCACCCCGACAAAAAAATGGCGTGTGCAAGAATGTTCAGGTTATGCGTATGTTAAAAAAAAATTTGCTTAATTATTTTTCTCCCGAGCATTTCCTGGAAATAGAATATCCGCTTCGATTATCAAATACAGTATCTTATTTCCATGTCGGTATTTAAGGTTAAGACCGAATGGGAGCAGTCGTGTCGTGTGTACGGATTCGTATGTTTAATAAAATGGAGTGTGCGCGTGTGTAAAATGTAAACGTACACAGGGACGCGAAAGGTCTGCGAGATTCATCGAAGAACATTTTGGATTTTGTTCATAAATTCTTGTGAAAGAGCATTAAAACATTCTCGTACATTCCTTATTTGGAACGGCTTCAAATTTTAACCAAACTTCTTTTGTTTACTTTGTGAAGTAATTAGCATAATTGTAGCTGCAAGTTTCATGAATAACTTGAGTTTATTACTTTTAAATGTTTTTAATTGTGTGCGTGTGCGCGCGCGCGTAAAGGTAGGAAATTTAAAACGGAATACGGTCAAATAAAGTAAATACTGGTTTCACTTGAACGGATTCTTCTTGGAGTCCGGGATAGTGTGTTTGGGAGTGGTGTTGATTCGCAAACCACATTACTGGAGTTCGAGTCCCACTTTAATGTAAATGTTATTTAGAATTTTTAAATTTCCATTGTTTATTGTTATCTGTTTTCCAGTAAGTACCGTAGTATTAAATGTCTTCAGAATGGCAGCAATCGGGTCTTGTCTAAAACTTTCAGTTTAACGTCTTCACTGTCATTATTGGTTTATTCGGTTTTGGGCGTCACGAGAAGTGAAACGTTTATTTACATTGGTTCGAGGATACCACTACGCATAATACATTCTTATTAAAACGCGTCGTGGGGCGTAGAAATTTTTTTTAAGTTCGTTAAATTTCCATTCCAGGTGAAAGCGGACTAGGAAAGAGTACACTCATTAATTCCATGTTTCTCGCAGACGTCTACTCGGTTGATCATCCTGGGCCTTCGCACAGAGTAAAGAAGACTGTGCAGGTAGTTAATCATTTTAAAATTTAAGTCTCCTTCAAATGGCAAAAAGTTACGCACTGTAAGAGGAGTCATCGCAACTGGTCCAAGTTGGACTAGTCAGATGTCTGCATTATTTTAAATAGGTTTCAATTTATAATTTGAAATTTACTCTTAATCTTGTCATGATTTTTCTTTTTTTTTTAAATTCCTTCTCCAGGTTGAGACTACGAAGACGCTACTGAAGGAGAATGGTGTCAACCTGATGTTGACGGTGGTTGATACTCCGGGATTCGGCGATGCCGTAGACAACAGCGATTGGTGAGTTGAATTCAGAAAAGTAGTTTGTCGGGAATGGAGTGGAAAATTACTTAATCTTAAGAATAGGATTTTGTTAAAATTCCTGTCGTAATATAAAATATAAATAATGTTTGAGGTTGTTTAACTTCCTTCGTAACGCCATAGTTCACGTGATTGAGGAATATCATTATGTAAATAGCCTCATCAGTGAGGAGTGCCAGAAACTAGTACAGCGCTCAGTCCATTTGAATGCGATTCATTGTGCTAACCCCGAAGTTATTATTACTAGCACCATCGAAAGTCGAACCGACGACCTCGGTTGCCTCCTCACGTATTGGGGAACTGTTTTACCCACTCGGCCGCGGCCGCTGTCAACATCATTATGTAAAACTAGCTCCCTAAAGCTTAAGGGCCAAATTAAATTAAATAAATAGTCGAGCTTCACAATTATTCGTGTCATTGTAAAACGAATGTATTTATTTTATTAATAATAATAAAGGTTAAAGGTTATTCAACTTGAAAGAAAACGTTGTCTCGTTTCAGCAATTAGAAATCTACTGCATTTCAAACTACTACGCTGTACCAGAAGACAAAATATAACATTTAATTGACCCAACTTTTATCAGCGTGGCTCTTTCATTTCATAATTTATTATTTAAAGATAAAAACAGGTGGAAAACATCAAACCGCAAAGTTCCGGAACGCATTCGTCATTTTCAGACTGTGACGTCATGGATGGATAACATTACAAAAATAATTTCCTTCACCCTCTCCCCCGCTTTCCCTTTTATTACCCTTACAAACTTGAAACAACAACAACAACAACAGGGAAGATCAGTAAATAATTTGCCAAAACAGGAAGAATACTTTTCAAATTTGCAAAGTACAACTTCCCTCCTGTAGATTGCGGTTGTGTACAGTGTCTTCAGACAGGGAATTTCTTGGAGGTTTGACTAATTATTGTATGGACTTCATATGGTGCCCATTCAATTTACTGCTTCATTATCCACAATTAAAAATCCAAAAGACAGTCTTTCGGATTTTTAATTGTGGATAATGAAGCAGTAAATTGAATGGGCACCATATAAGGTCCATACAATAATTAGTCAAACCTCCAAGAAATTCCCTGTCTGAAGACACTATACATAACGGCAATCTACAGGAGGGAAATTGTACTTTGCAAATTTGAAAAGTATTCTTCCTGTTTTGGCAAATTATTTACTGATCTTCCCTTTGTTGTTCTTGTTGTTTATATATATTTATATATAAATGGTGTCCCAGAAATCTTGGGAGGGGTTTTATTTGGCTATAACTTTTTTCTTTTTTGATTAATTTATTTATTTTTATTTTTCAATTAAAGTACCCTTGCTGCGATTAATGAAAATGGAAACCTGGACAGTGCAACAAAGAGTGGTTATTGTGGAACTTTATTTCAAACAACTCTTCCAGCGTTGCCGCTCAAAGAGCTTTTCGATTAAAATTCAACGCACGTTTTGCTCCTTCTGATCGAGCTATTCGACGGTACGACGCTAAATTTCGTATGGGAAAGGGTCAGGGAGACGAACCATGGGCTGGGCGTCCTTGGACAAGCCGAAGTCCAACTCGGGTTGAGATGGTTCGTGAAAGCGTTGAGAAAAATCCACGTCAGTTCGACGACGCAGCCAGGAATTAAACATTTCAAGAAGTTCCTTACATCGAACTTTAAGAGAGGATATCAATCTTTACCCGTACAAAATTCAAATTACTCAAGAAATTAAACCACAAGATCATCAGAGTCGGATAACGTACGCGAATGCGATTTTAGATTTACGCAATGAAAATGAAGATTTTTACCAGATATTAAATTTGTAATTAAAATCGCAATAAATATATTTTCAAGTGTTACAAACCTTTTTTTATTTGCTCCCCAAGCAAACGGTTATAGCCAAATAAAACCCCTCCAAGACTTCTGGGACACCCTTTTTATATATACAGGGTTCACCAAAAAAAAAAAAACATGCGTCCGTACTTTTCCTTTTAAACTCGATAATTTCTTTTAACTTTTGATAAAACTTTAACAAAATAAAATAACGTTATCTGACAACATTTCTTTAAATTTTTAGCACAGTAGCTGAATAGACCTCATTTTAGCACGTAAACAAATAGAATGTAAAGATACCGTAAGTACTCAAAATTTCTTTATTATACAACTAAAAATTCCTTTCATATAAAATTAAAATGTCAAACTGAAAATACTGGTCAGTACGTTTTCCTCCAACTTCTATTACTTTTCGAAGTCTTGGTCTAAATTGATCTACTGTACTAATGAATCAATCTGGTCTTGTGGGAATTTGGCCCATTGTTCAATCAGAACATCTCTCAGGTGGTCAACATTTCTGATTTTCTTACCGCGATAAACTTGTTCTGACAAGTTTTTTCAGATCCCATAATCAACAGGATTCAAATTAGGGCTGTTCGGAGGCCAATTCTCCGGTTCGATAAATTCAGGAACGTGTTCATTTAAATAAGCAACACTGTCTTTTGCCGTATGTGCCCTTGCTCCATCCTGTTGAAAAACAAAATGACCTCCATTTGCCAGAGCACGAATTTTTGGAACCATGCTTGTTAAAAGAACATTTCGATAATATTCGCTATTAACTTTCACACCGGACTCAACAAAATGGAGGTGTTTTTTCCAGCTTAAAAAAACCGACACACACCATAATACTTTTGGAAAAGTGGCTCCTTGTTGCATACAGTCTTTCGTCTGAAATTCGATTCTTTAACTGATGGGATTCTGAGTATACTATGTTGTTCTGAGAGTTCATTGGTGGTTCTGCAGTGAATATTTTTTCATCAGTAAAAAATGTTTGACTCTCTTTCATAACTGTGATGCGTCTTAGCATATTTTATAACTTTTTTCTCTCTTGGTCAGTGGTGCTGATCTTCTTCTTCACACACACACACACACACACACACACACACACACACACACACACACACACACACTAAATGATAACAAGGAAGGAATTCACTTGTCGGCATTTTTGACACCTTTAATGTTTGGAAGTATCTTGTGACTTGTTACCTCTTTGTATTTAATCCCAAACTGGTTCTTGACACAGTTCGTTTCACGCTTATGTTCTCAAATTATCATCATTTTATTTATTTATTGTTCATATTTCTTACTGTAGTCGCTTTACGCAGTACTGTTATTCGAAAGAGGCGTTATATTGGGCGGATTAAATTAATATGTTGAGGCTACATTATTACTTTTTTTTTCTTTTTACTTCCTTGCAATACATTTTTCCCCTTCCAAATTGCGTGTATCCAGACTATCGTATGAGGGATGTAATTTTGTTTCATGAAGGTAGTTTTTGTGCAGGGTCTTAGTATAAGTAGTGACTAAGTTTTTTCGTCAAACGTGTTTTTATTTCGTGTCGCAACTACACTCGTAGCAGAATTTGGGTTATGATCTTTGGTTGTTTTAACGGAAGGCGCACAAATGGCCATGGGTATTAACGAGTTTTAATAATTATAGAGAATAAGTATATCTAGTTAACGACAATCACTACAAGTATTCAATCCCTTTACTCCTAAAGTTTTTTTAAGCTTATTGGCTTTTATAACCTTAGTTTAGCTTCTGCCCGAATTGTTCATTCTGACGAAGGTCAAGCTTGTCACTCTCCACCTTAGACTTACAGTTCAACGTGGAATCCGAACCACGCCTCACCAGCAGCCCAGCGTCTTAACCACTAGGCTACCCAGGGTACCCATTTATCTACCAACCAATTTTTTTATTGTGTGGAAGGATGAACAGCTGAGTTTTGCTGTGCGTCGCCTGTCGTCACCGGGTCTCGATCTCGGGGCCGATGGATTCGTGGTCAGCGACGCTAACCACTACACCGCCGAGGCGCATATTTAAGGAAAAGGAAAAGAGCAAAAGTTTAAAAGTGTGCACGCCAAACGAAGAAGAGTTTAGAAAAAGAAATACGGTCATAATGGTAAACAGCCTTTATGTAATTAGATCACGTTCCATTTTAAAGGAGTAAAACGTAGAGATCTCGATAATTATAATAGAATGAAAAAAAAAATAGATAATTCGCTGCATTTTGAGGTCATTGTCGAAAGTATGAAATGATAATTTTGGAAATGAGTTGACGCTTGGCATTTTGGCCCTCCAGGTGACATTTATGCTTCAATTCCAACGCGCGTTTCGTGGGTAATTTTTTAGAGTAGAGGCGGCGAAGTAGAGCAAATTAGAATACGCCACGGAAAAGCTTTAAAGATGAACGAGAAAGAAAAGAGGGGCGCCTAAAAACAAAACGTTTTGACCAAGTTCTTATCCTTAATGCAAAGGAGAACATTATCGAAAGTGCGATGAAATTATATCTAATCCGTTTATTGTTCTTTTAATGTAGTTTTTAATTTATTAAATGTATGTTGTTATACCTTTCAGTACTGATTAAGAGTTGAATAGCACGATGATATTGCGGATAATGTTCAGTAATTTGCCATGTAAAGGAAAAAGGAGTAATTACACAGGCCTGCGAATGAGTACTTTGTAAGAGTTGTTTTCTTACTAATAACTGATTTTATATAATTCAACTACGCTGATTTCGAATAAGGTGTCCATTTTTTCTATCACGTAAGGATTTTCTGTAAACTGGAAGGGAAAAAACAACGTAAATAAATAAATATTTATTTCAATTTACATTAGGTTACCTACTTCGCGTTGTTATACTAATTACAAATGCAAACAACTTTAAAAAGAAAGAAGACTATTAACGTCAATTACATATTCATCTTTGTCGTGAGTTTTCTTGTGAGATCTATGCTTTTTAGTCTCGAATGTACGCGCTGTTCCTTTTCTTTTATGTAATAATTCTGAAGTATCCCGTTTCAACATCCAGCAGTAATCAGCCATCATGCTGATGTCCCATCTTCCCTGATATCTGTTCTCCATTTCTTTGATATCTTGGTGAAACCAAGCATTTATAGGCAGTAGTTTTTAATCAAAATGTAATGAAAATTACACATGTATTTAATATGGAATGACATTTTGTGAAAAATCTGTGTGATGGCGAAAAATGAATATTATTTTCGGAATCAGCGTGCAAAAATTACTATATAAGTGATAAAATATTTCGGACAACAAAACCATCGCAGGCCTGTGTTATACTAGTATAAGGTTATTAACGATGACGTCATTCATCTGGTCTTGTTAATTATTTAGTGATTGTTTTCAGTTGGCAACCCGTCATAGATTACATCGAAAGCAAGTACGAAGATTACCTTAATGCAGAATCAAGAGTTAATAGGAAGCAAATTAGTGACAGTCGTGTAAGTGTGTATGTATATATTAGTTAACATATGCCAAATTTTAATGCGTATTTGTGTGTGAGCAAAAAAAAATTTTGTTTGAATATGTTGGTATATGTCCAATGGACTTTCTATAATTAGATCTGTGGTCTTAACTACACACTGTAAATTTTAAGTCAAAACCGCGAGTATTATTATATTGAGGACATTTGTAATATATTTTGTATAAATGGTTATCTCGTTATATGACCTAAACCCCGCGTAATAACGAATGCATTTGTAAGTGCAGTAACTGTACTTAATTAAATAAGATGGAGAGGGAAAAAGGTCGATACTGGGACTCTAATCCTCGTGTTATGGTTTCATAGTCGGTGCTTCTACCGATCACTTCATTCAGAACCCTAAAAATGCTCGTAGTTTCTTGCTTCATTGTTTTTTTTCCCTTTACCATTGCGTAATACTGTATAAATTAAATGTTTGGATAAGGTGGAGATAGGCGAGTTTGTATTCACGACAAATGGTGGTTGGTGTTCGAAGTAGTGGTGTTTTAAAAGGTGGAAGAGGAATTTAGTTTTCTTGTTTTTTTTCAGATTCACTGTTGCCTGTACTTCATTGCTCCCTCAGGTCACGGACTGAAGCCACTCGATATAGAGTTCATGAGAAGGCTTCACGACAAAGTGAACATCATTCCCGTGATTGCCAAGGCAGACACACTGACACCCGATGAGTGCCAACACTTAAAGAAGCAGGTTCTGATCTAGAAAGCCCCTAACCACGAATTAACCCTTTCATGCCCGAATTATGGAATTTTTATTTTAAATTTTTTCCTGTTCAAGTCAAAATAACCTTTAATATTCAGATCATAAGGCTCAAAATCGATTGTCAAGCTTATGTTGCCGTAAGACAACGGTCGGCATTAAAGGGTTAAACTAAATAAATAATAAGAAAACCTTCATTTTATAACTTTTTTTGAAGTTGAAAAAGCTACCTTTACAAATTTTAAGTGGTCATAAATCAGGCTTTAGCCTCACTGAATAAACTCGATAAAAATGAATGAAGTTGTATTTGTAAATGTTAAAAGTAATACCCAAATGCCCCATATCCCCAGGAAGTCGGAGTTAGGGGCCAGAGCCACTGCTACCTCAGCCAGAATCGGTTCACCCAACTTAAAATACAGAAAAGACAACCACCCAGCTCTGGGCAGCACTGGAGTTCGAACCCCGATCGAGACATGGGACGCTCTTATATTTGTAAACATAGCTAAATTAACATAATATGCAGGGTGTAACAAAAGTCCATTCTCATAGGGAAATAAGATATAACAGAATTGAACGAGAAAGTAGTTTTAACTATACATTACAAACAATACAATCAACTTACCAATTAATCCAGTACATGCTCAAATTGCATTCCATGTAGCCGTTCACACATTTCTACTCGTCTTTTTTTGTCAATTCTGTTGTATCTTATTTCCGTATGAGAGCAGACTTTTGTTACATCCTGTGTGTGTGTGTATATATATGTATATGTATATATGCGTGTAATATATATATATATATGTGTGTATATATATATATAATATATATAACCCCCTCGATTAGGTACTCCGGCTTGCCGGGCCGAGGGGGCTCGTACACCTCGTGGGTTGTTGAGGTTTCCTCAACTCCTCGCGGGGTGTGGGCGAAGAGTTACCTAGTTGCGTTTTTTTTTTTTTTTTTTTTTTTTTTTTTTTTTGCTCCCCTTTTTTTCCGTCTCTCCCGGAATTTCTTTTGTCTTGACTCGGTCCTGTGCCTCTGTCAATCGTAGTATCCCCCCCCCTCTGTTTGTATTTGCAGTCTTGGGGTCATCAGGTGCACCCGCCGGGGGGCATCGCTCCGTGGCTGAGCTGTGCTCCGGGGACGGTTGGGCGCCCGGACCGCTGCTGCGTCTGGATTGGGTCTCTGCTTGGCCCTTAACGGACAAATCTCCGTAGTGCCAATCTGCTGTTTTTAAAACGACAGTTAGTTTGGGGGGCGGGCTACCCGGGACGTTGGGGCCTGCGCTTTGAAGGATGCAGCGGCGGCTGGTGCATCGCCTTGGGTCCGAGGCTGCCGTTTTTTGTAAAAATACTGTTTATGGGTTCTATTACTAAACTTCACTCCCCTCTTGTTGACGACTCTGGCCCGCCCTTGGATTTGGATCAGACTACTACTTCTGGTCGTTCAGCGGCCTCTGCCTCCGCTGGATTGACCCTCAAGCCGTATGGCCCCCTCTCGTCCTCTGCGGTGTCTGGCTCTCGTGGCCGGACTCGTGGTGGCCGTAGGGCGGGGTCTTCGCGGCCCTTGTTCTCTCGCCCACTCTCGGTTACCGTTACACATGGACCTGTCTCTGCTGTCAATTTCTGTCCGGTGGACAGGTTCCTTGATCTCCGCCCTTCCGCTGGCTCCCTTCCGGGCAACTCGGAACGGGTGTTTCAGCGCCTTAAGACGATAGCGGTTCCCTGTCGTTATGATATCCGCCCTCTGAGGGATGGGTCTCTTCTTTTGAAGTCCCGTTCTTCGGGGGTGACTGGGTCCCTTCTACAGTTGCAGGATGTCTTGGGTTGCAGAGTTTCTGTGACTCCCCATCCCCAATTGAATAGCTGTCAAGGCACCATTTTCGCTTCCCGTCTGCTGTCAATCCCGGTTGGCGAGTTGCAGGAGGATCTTGCCTCCCAGGGGGTAACGAAGGTCTTCCGCTTTTCGTCGCGCCGGGATGGTGCTCTTACCCCGTCCGCTCGTCTGCTCCTGACCTTTGACTCCCTTGTGCCTCCGGCCCAGGTGTTCTGGGGCATGGGTGATCGCCGGTCGTGTGAGTTTTCGATGCGACCATATGTGCCTGACCCGGTTCGCTGCTTTGGCTGCAACCGGTTCGGCCATGTTAGCTCTGCGTGCCGCCGTGAGGGTAAGCTATGTGTCCGCTGCGGTGGGCCTGCGCACCCTACCCCGTGCACGAAGCCCCCGCGTTGCTCGAACTGTTCGGGGGCCCACCCTTCCTCTTCTCGGGACTGTCCCGTTTTCAAGTTTGAATTTGAGGTGCGGTCCTTAAGGATTACCGAATTCCTTAGTGCGCGGGAGGCGCGCGATAAGATCCGTGACCGGGAGCCGCGGCGGGGGTTGTCCTACGCTGCGGCTCTTGGCCCTGGCGGGTCCTCGGGGCCCCTCCCGTGCTACCCCGGCGTCTACTGGAGTGGTGCCCCCCTTGGAAGTCCCGGGGGTTGGTGGTCCTCCTGGCGCCGCGGGTCCTTCTTGTTCCTCTGCCTCACTTTCTGACATCCCATCTGATTCCCTGCCTACAAGTGCCCCTTCTCCCCCTCCGGCCTTGGGGTCTGGATCCTTGCCTACTCGTTTCTCGGGTGGGGAGGGGGATGCCCCGAAGGACAGGAGGAAGCGTCGCCGTGGTCGGAGTCGGAGTCCTTCCGACCCGATCCTGACTGCTGCTCGCCTTACTTCCCCTTCTTCCCCGTCTTCACCGGAGGGGAAGCGGCGCGCTGTTCCTGATCCGCTCGGGACCCCCCCCCCCCCCCCCCCCCCCCCCCCCCCCCTTTACGGAGCGCCGCTGGTGGGGCGTCACCTCCCGGTGCCCCGACCAGTGTCCGGGTGTCGGTCGAGGTACACTGCCGCCCCATGACACCCTCGATTACTGACTCTGTTCCCATGATAGACCCGGTCGAGAGGGGCCTGGCCCTCCTTCATGGAGTTCTCTCTCTCCGGCTCCTGCTGAGAGTGGTCGGGTCTCTCTCCTGGATCTACCTCTCCCACTTGTGGTCGACCTTTCCTCTCCCCCCCGTCAGTGCTTGTCTGGTTTGACGAGCCCTCGAACAGCTGGTTCCCCCCGGTCCCCCTCTTGTGGGGAGTTGGGGGTTTCGGCTGGGCCCGACTCGTCGTCTCTCCCCCCGCCGGGAGAGCCCCCCTCTGACCTCCCTGTTCTACTCTCCACTTCTCGTCCTACTACGGGTGCAGCAGATGCGGAGTCGGTGGCCCCTACCCCCCCAGTTCTGGGTGAGTCGGGGAAACCGATTCCGTCCCTGGTTACGGACCGTTGAGTTTGCTGCTCAGCTTGGTCCGTGGCTATTTCGCTGTTTTCTCTGCCTCTTATAATGCCGCTTCCCCTTACAGTTCCATCTTGCATTGGAACTGTAGGGGGCTTTTAGCTAACTGGGAGAACCTTGCCTCCCTGCTGGAGAGCGAGCGGCCTTCCTGTGTTTGTCTCCAGGAGACTATCCTGGCTGCGCGGGGACTCCCTCGTCTCTCTGGCTATGTTGGTTTCCCTTGCACCCCGGATGAGCGCACACGCCGGCGGGGTGCGGCGATTTACGTGCATCATTCGTTACCATCGCGTGGTGTGCCTCTTCGCACTTTCTTGCAGGCTGTGGCTGTGCGGCTCTTTTTAGATCGCCAGTACACTGCCTGCTCGGTTTATATTCCTCCTCATGACCCTCCTTCTCGCGACGCGGTTCGCGAGTTGGTGCTGCAACTACCCCGACCGTTTCTCCTCCTCGGGGACTTTAACAGTCGCGACCCGGCTTGGGGAGATGTTCGGTCAACTAATGTTGCTGGTATTTTACTCTCCTTAATGGAGGAACTTTCCTTTGCGTGTCTCAATTCCGGTGAACCTACTTACTTCCACGAACCCACGGGTTCATTTACCTGTATTGATCTCTCCTTGGTGTCCCTCGATGCCTTACTCGATTTTTCGTGGAAGGTGTTGGGGGACTCTTATGGCAGTGATCATTACCCAGTCTGTCTTGAGCCGGTCGGTCCGCAGCCGGGCGTTTCGTCTCGACCGAGGTGGTGCCTTGCGCGGGCTGACTGGCCATCTTTCAGAGCTCGTTCCGTCATTGTCCGTTCGGTATTGAGCTTTGGCTCTGTGGATGAGAGCTTGGAGTTCTTCGAGCGGGTGGTGATGGGCGTCGCGGAGGACTGTATTCCTCGATCTTCCGGTAACCCGCGGACTCGTAGCGTCCCGTGGTGGACTCCAGCATGTCACCAGGCGGTGTGCGAGAGGAAGAGGGCAACGCGCCGCTTCCACCGCACCCGGCGCGCGGGCCACTTGATTGAGATGCGGCGGGCGAAGGCTTTCGCCCGCCGGACTCTCAAGTTGGCCCGTCGGGCCTCTTGGCGTGCTTTTGTGTCCGGCATCTCCTCATCTACCCTTCTGCTGCTGTGTGGCGGGAGGTACGTAGTATCGAGGGGAGGCCAGTCCCTGCTAGTCGCCCTGTCCTTCGGGACGGGGACGGCTTCCTTTCGGATCCTGCTGCTGTGGCTGATCGGCTGGCCGGTGCTTTTGTTGCGGTTTCCCGTTCGCCTTCAGCTGCGGATCGCCCTTTATCGGAGGTCACGTTCCCGCCCCCTGGGAACGAGCCCTATAACCATCTCTTTCCGATGCGGGAACTTCGGGCTGCCTTGGCAACCCGTCGTTCTTCCGCTCCTGGCCCTGATGACATTCCGTATGACTTTCTTTGGAATCTGCACCCGATGGCCCTGCACTTCTTGCTGGATCTTTTCAACCGGATGTGGGTTGAGGGGTCGTTCCCTTCCCGTTGGAGGGAGGCGATTGTGGTCCCGATACCTAAGCCGGGGAAGGATCCGGCGGAGGTGGCGAGCTATCGGCCTATTGCTTTGACGAGCTGCTTATGCAAGCTCCTCGAAAAGATGGTGGCCGTCCGACTTTCCTTTACACTGGAGTCGCTTGGGTTATGCCCCCCGGCCCAGTATGGTTTTCGTCGATTTCGGGGTACTCTGGACCCCCTTCTCCTCCTTGGCCATGATGTACGGGAGGCATTTTCCCGCCGGAATCTTGTTCTGGCCGTCTTTTTTGACGTCCAAAAGGCCTATGACACGACCCGTCGGGGAGTTGTCATGGACCGTTTGAAGTCTCTTGGTTTTGTGGGCTTTTTGCCCACGTTTCTTCGCAACTTCCTCTGCCGTCGCACTTTCCGCGTCCGTAATGGGGCGGCCCTATCTGCCCTGTATGTTCAGGAGGAGGGGGTGCCCCAGGGGTGTGTGTTAAGCGTCTCCTGCTTCAACCTAGTTATGTCTGCGCTACCGGGAGCTCTTCCGCCCTCGGTGCGCTGTTCCATCTATGCAGATGATCTGGCTGTCTATGCCGCGGGGACGAGTCCCCCCCTCGTGGAGAGGCAAGTCCAACTCGCGGTCAATCGGGTTGAACGCTGGGCGTCGTCGGTGGGCCTTACGTTGTCTTCCCCGAAGACTTCGTGTGTGGCCTTCCGTCGAGGAGACGGGGATCCGGCGCCATCCCGGCCTTTAACCTTACACTCGGGGGTCAGCCTCTGGCCCTCGTTCCATCAGTACTCTTCTTGGGTATGGTTTTCGACAGCCGTTTGAGCTGGGTTCCCCACCTTCGCCGGCTGCGCGAGTCCGCGAGACGTACCCTGGATTTGCTGGGGCATCTGTCGCATACTACATGGGGCGCGGATAGGCGGACGCTCCTCCGTTTGTACGTGTCCCTGGTACAGTCCAAATTAGACTATGGGAGTGTGGTGTATGGCTCCGCCTCCCGCACGGCCCTTCGGATACTGGATCCGGTCCTCTCTAGAGGACTGCGCATGTCATCTGGCGCCTTCCGCTCCTCTCCGGTTGATAGTCTGCAGGTTGAGTGCGACATCCCTCCCTTGGAGGATCGGAGGTCGTTCCTCATTGCTAAACACTATCTCCGGATCCTCCGTCTTCCCACCTCTCCTCTGTTCCAGGTGGTTGAGAGGGCGTTCTGCCGGGATGGGGGTTGGTATTTCACCGACACGGTGACCTCCCTCCTCGATGGTATGGGCACTCCCCCTCCATCCGTTATACCGGTCTCTTTCAGTGGTGTTGCACCTTGGGAGAGCACCCCTGTTGCGTGCTGTAGGGCGTTGCGCCCCGTTCGCAGGACCGAGTCGGACTCTGCCTTGCTTCGGTCTCTGTTCCTTCAGCATGCGGCGTGTCACTCTGCATGTGTTGCGATCTTCACGGATGGCTCGAGGTCGTCGGGGGGCGTTGGATCCGCGGCTGTTCCCCAGTCGTCTGTCCTTGCTCCCCGATGGACCCGTCTCCCTGATGAGGCTTCCGTTTTTACGGCGGAGCTCTATGCCATTCTGAGCGCTCTGGAGGTGGTGCGGGAGCATCCGGATGGGTCGTTCGTCATCCATTCGGATTCCCGCAGTGCCCTGGATGGCCTGGAGTGTTTTGACTCTGTCCACCCGCTGGTCCGACGAATCCAGCTACTGTACCATACTCTTGTCGCTTTCGGTGGCAAGGAGGTGGTATTTTGCTGGGTCCCAGCACATGTTAACGTGGCTGGAAATGAGGCTGCCGATCGAGCTGCCCGTTCCGCGTGCCGACTGCAGGTTTCACCTGTGTCCCTCCCTTTTTCTCATTATATCCCTGGCTTCCGTAGGTTTTTGCGCTCCCGGTGGCAGAGTCGCTGGGATGGCGCTACGGATAACAAACTTTGCAAGATTAAACCCAAGTTGGGATGTTGGGCCTCTTCCTTCCATCGGTCGCGCCATAAGGAGGTGGCTCTGGCCCGCCTCCGTATTGGCCACACCCACCTGACCCATGGCTATTTGATGGCCGGGGATCGGGTGCCCCGATGTCCCAATTGTGACGTCCTACTTACAGTTGCCCACCTCCTGGTGGAGTGTCCGCTTTACTCTGCGCTGCGCGCAGAGTATTTTCCCTTTTTGGAGAGCGTCGGGCTTTGTGATAGGCTTGGCGCTCTTCTCTCTGAAGGTCCCTACTTTTCGATAACCGGGTTGTTCTCCTTCCTCTTTCGCTCCCGACTTCTTTACCGGCTGTGACCCCACTATGATCTTTTTGCTTTTCCCCCCACCTCCTCCTCCTCCTCCCCCCCCGTCTATTGTTCATTTCCATTAGTTGTTCCATACTCTTCGTTCTGTGTTCGCTCTGCTATCCACCTTTCTTTTGGTGGCCATGAGCGGTCATTCTTTGAAACAAAAAAAAATATATATATGTGTGTGTGTGTGTATATATATATATATATATATATATGTGTGTGTGTGTATATATATATATATATATATATATATATATATATATATATATATATATATATATATATATATATATCGGGTGGGCAAAAAAAAAGGGAGACCTCGAACTTTGGCTGTAAAATCCAAAGTTATGGTCAGATTTCAATATTCTTTTCACAACCCACAATTAAGTAAATTTCCTATACGGTGAGCGGATTTCAAAGAAAACTAATGAAAATTATCGATTTCTTGAACATTTCTTTATGCCACTGAAAATTTTCCATTTATAATTACTGCATTATCGGGTTGGACCTTTTAAATCCTTCATATCTCGGCAAATACGGTACAGGGAACCATGAAATTTTAGTATGTTAGTACTAGGTAATTTTATGGTTTGTATGCCATCTTGTAGTATTTTAGCTGAGAAATTGGATTTATGGCGAATATTCCAGAAAAATCTTGCAATAATTAAAGCGATTTTAATTAACGTAAGGTCAACTGCAGGAGGTATGGACATTGGAAAAGCTTCAAGAAAATCGATAAAACAGGAGATGCTAAAAGATGGCATACAAACCATAAAATTACCTATTACTAACACTAAAACTTCATGGTTCTATGTGCCATATTTGCCGAGATATGAAGGATTTAAAAGGTCTCCTTTTCCGTATAGGAAAGTTACTTCGTTGTGAGGTGTGGAAAAAAATATTGAAATCTGACCATAACTGGATTTTACAGCCAGAGTTCGAGGTTTCTTTTTTTTTTTTTTTTTTGCCCACCCTGTATGTATGAGAGAGAGAGAGAGAATTTACTTATTTCAGAAGTGTAGTCATGAGATAATTCGAACTTCCACTCATTTGGTCGACAAGATCTAAAATCAACACTACCTTATGAAATAGAACAACCTAACTTAATCTAATCTACAATAACTTATCGATTTACCGCCACGTTGGTCAGGTGCGTTTATCCCTCATAATTTCTACGTTTGTTTCCTTTTCAAGGTTTTGAATGAAATTGGTCAACACAAGATCAAGATTTACGAGTTTCCTGACGACGAAGGTGACGGAGTGACGGCGAAAATGAAGCAGCGCGTACCCTTTGCTGTCGTCGGTTCAAATACCACCATCGAAATTGACGGGAAGAAATTGCGGGGTAGAAAGTACCCTTGGGGCGTTGTAGAAGGTATGAGAATAGTTCTCACCCCGACATTCTTTTTGCTGTTTGAGTTTTGAACCTTTCTCTCTGAAGTCATTTTTCCCTATTTTGGTAGTGCTTTTTAGGTTTTCCAGGTTAAAAGTTTAATTTCAAAGTTAATTTTTCACTAAAATGCTCTTCATTTCTGATTGCATAAACGAAAAGGCAAAGATAATATTGGAACTATTTCTCAACCCTGAAAGGGTATTTAAATTGTTTAAAAAACCACAATGAAGCGAAGAAGTTATTATAAATCACTAGTTTTGGTCAAAACTATTACTCCCTGCAAGTGCAAATGAAAGGAAAAATACTTATAATATTGGGAGAGATCATTTTTAATTTTATATATTTGTGTTCTTAATAATGTAGTAGGAATTTATAATTATATTTCCAGTACTTAGAAGTACTCGTAGGTTAAGAGCGAGTGTAGCTAGAAATTGTTTGATAATTAACTCGTTACTTTTGAATTGTGACGTATATCTAAAAATTTTTGTTTTTGAGCTTCCGAGGCCCAGTTGTTCGGAGATTGGACTCAAGCTGGGAAGGGCTCTGGTTCGAATTCCACATTTGCCGTGGTTGGAGTTGAACCGGCTACCTATTCTGTGATTGTTCGAGCTCAGTTGACTTCAGGAGTTCGTGCCTTTATCCTCTCCATGTAGGAATTAGAGAGGTTCAAGGCGTTACCTTAACTTGTCACGTTATCCGTTTATTCGTTTAATCTAATAAGACACGATCTTTTCTCATTCAGTGGAGAACATGGATCACTGTGACTTCATTCCCCTGAGGAACATGATGATCAGGACACACATGCAGGACTTGAAAGACGTCACCAACAATGTCCATTACGAGAATTACAGATGTCGCAAATTAGCTGGCATTGGAGGGTCTGAAACCAAACTGAAGATGTCCAATAAGTAAGTCACAGTGTCACGATTCTTTTTCTTATTTTTTTAGTCCTTATTTGTGAATGGTTTCTTTTTCTTGATTTTTTGGTTTGTCGCGTTTTGTTTGGAGCCATTATATGATGTGCTGGTATTGTATTCTTAAATTTTATTTGTGTACCCTAAAATTCTCTTAGAACAGTGTGTGTCAAGAGATTCGAATGAGATATAATGATTTAATGCTACAAAAATTTTCGGAAGTAATTTTATATTCTTTCGTTCTAAATTCCAAATGTATTATTAGACGCATCACATCTCAGTTAAATCTTAATAATGGCTAGTTTATATCGAATCCACCTAAAATTTTAATTGTAATCCCCTCTTTCAATTTATTTTATTGATGTTCCCTAGAACGTAATTTTACTCAGTAGAAGTTAAAAATCTAACTTTTGAGTTTGTGTAAAGCACAAAAAGTCTTGATTACAATTCAGCAATCATTATTAAAAACGAATGGAGAGGATTCAGGAACATAAGATTGGTGCATTCTTTTTTTTGCATTTTAGATGTATGTCGCATTATCATCCGCTTAAAACTGTTGAAGCCGATTTTGCGAATGTTAAATGAAATTTAATGAGCTTACGAATAAACCAGACGAGATATTGCTAATAATCGCTTAGATTTAGCCAAATGTTTAATTAACATTTTAATTGTATATGGAACCCAATCCGTATGTATATTGAGTAGGAAAGCGGATCAGAGCGGTGATCTTTAGTTAATTAAATTATATGAACACGGAGAGGGACACTATTAAAATTCAAAGCTAAGTTTCTCCCTTATGAAGATTTTTTACTCTAATTCTTACCAATAGTTCTCCACGCCCGCAGAGGATTTTGAACAGTTATGTAACCGCTTGGTGAGTGAGCAGAGACGTTAAGCTACGTTCTATTCAAGCTATTCATTCAGTGGAATAATAGTTTACCTTCATTGTTTTGTTTCTCCTCTGCTCTGTTGACTGTTTTACTATGAGGGTCTTCTGTGTTTAACTGAATATGAATTTTTGCTTTGGTTTTTCATTATCGCTTAGCCCTTATGAAATTTTCTCTTCTGTACCCCCTCTCTCTCTTCTTTTTTTTTTTTTTTTTTTTTTTTAGAAACCTCTTCATTTATTTATTTTTTAACTAATTTGAACTTCATTATTTGTGTTTACTTAAGTTTGGGTTTTACAACTTTAATGCATGAATCAGCTTAAGTATTAAAAGTAAAAAAAAGGTGTCTGGTGTACAAAGCCAAATATATTTTAAGATTTCTTAGCTGCTTATTTGTCGTATGCGGATGATACGGCTCTGGTGGCGGACTCGAGAGAGAAGCTACAGAGACTGGTAACCGAGTTCGGGAGGGTATGTGAAAGGAAGTTAGCTAAGAGTGAAGTTATGTGGTTCCGTAAAAGGGAGGTTCGTGAGCGAGTGAGAGTAAGTTTGTATGGTGAGGAAATAGAAGTGGCATGTTTCAGGTATTTAGGGGTGGATGTGGCAAGGAATGCGACTATGGAGGTGGAGCTGGGTCACGGTGGAAGAAGGGGCAAAGGTACTGGGTGCCCAAAGAAGTGTTTGGAAGGAGAGATCAGTGTCTGGGTGCGAGGTATGGCGAATGCGAAGGAAAGGAAAAGGGTGGATGTACTGGAAATGAAATGCTTGAGGACGATCTGTGCGGTGAGGCAGATTGATGATGTGAGAAACACTTTTATCCGTGAGAGGTGTAGAAGTTGAAGGAGTCTTGTGGAGAGAGCAGATGAGAGGGTGTTAAAATGGTTTGGGTATATGGAGAGGATGCTAAAGAGGATTTACGTGTCGGAGGCGGAAAGGGGGAGGGGTAGACCGAGAAGGAGATGGAAGGATGGGGTGAGGGAGGCTTTGGGTCAGCGGGGCCTGGACGTCTGGGAGGGTGAAAGAGGCGTGCTAGATAGAAAAAAGTGGAGCGATGTGATATATGGGGACGACGGGCTGGCAATGTGCCGACTCGGGGTGTATTAAGCGGTCTGGGTAAACCGTGTAGTAGTCTGCCGGGCTGGTCTGTAGAAATGTTTACGCTGCGGCAGGTGCATTATTGTCATGTCAGCTGATGAGGTGAATGTGAGCGATTGAGACGTTTCCTGCCTGTTCCTGACGCGACCTCACTGCGGTGGGAGAGGCGTTTGGGTATAAAAACAATAATTAACGCATACATCAGGTTTTTTTTTTTTTTTGTTTGTTTGTATTTTGAAAACAAGGTAAGTTTAACCATAAATTTTTTTTGTAGATCATTTTTAATGTTAATTTTTATTTTGGCACTGTTGTCCTAAGATATAGCAGAAAATAGAAGAGTAATAAATACTTGGTCAGTAATTGACCCAGATTTTAATTAGGTAGCTTTTTGGGGGGATTTAATAATAATAATAATGATTAGGGTTGTTTAACCTCCTTCGCAACATCTAAGGTCATATGACGGAGGGGACCTACAGCTTTACGTGGGATCCGAACCACGGGTCGCTACATAATCTGGACGCGGAGGACGGTCTTCCATCGAACTACCCTCCGGACCCAATGTCGCTTAACTTCGCTCATCAACGGGAAGCGGTGTTACGACATTGGCTACGACGTAGCCCTAATTAGGTAGCTAATCCGGCGAGAGTGCATAAGCTGGCCGTAAATTATTCTTGAAAAAATACTTAGCCGTAAATTATAAATAGATAAAGTAAAATGATTTTTACAAGTTTAATGTCGGAATTAACAATAAAACTTCATATGAACATGGCTAATAAGCAAAATTACTTTTACACGTTTAATGTTTTTTCAACTATACATCCTTCATGATTGGTTAGGTTAAGTCGTGATAATTTCGTTAAAACTAACGAAAATATCAAGACTTAACCTAACCAATCATCAAGGGCGTACAGCCGCCGTACAGTTGACCTAAGTAGACATTCAATAATTTTCCCGTAGGTTTCGAGGGGGCAGATAATGGAAAAGTACCATAAGGCACTACATTAAACGTGTAAAAATCATTTTACTTTATATATAATTTATGGCCACGTATTTTTTCAAGAATAATTCACGGCCAACATACGCACTATCGCCTCTAATCCTTCAACTAAAGTTTATTAGTCCATCCTCTGTAACTCTTGAATATTTACAGGTGAGTAAAATGAGGTATAAACGAGTGTGAAAATTATAAATAGATTTGAAATGTAAGTTTATGTTCGTTCTTACTTGCCAGGAACCCTCTGGCTCAGATGGAAGAAGAGAAAAAGGAACACGGGAACAGAATGAAAAAGATGGAGGCGGAGATGGAACAAGTGTTCGATATGAAAGTCAAGGAAAAGATGAGCAAATTGCATGACCTCGAAGCCGATGTAAGTGAAGTCTCTTGGCAGAAATTAAACGGTTGTTGAGAATTATTTCTAGGTTGGTTGAGGATTCGACTCTGGCCACCTATTTGCAGTTTTTCAGACTTTGGTGACTCGACAGTTCACGCCAACCTAACTCCTTGTAGGGAATTAGGGGTTCCGGATATTACCTATTGACTGTTTAAGAGGTAAATGCGTGTATTGCGCGTGAGAGTAGGAGCTTCACGGAGCTGTTAATTCCCGCAGAATTGATGTAATATTTGGTGAATTTTCATTGTTTACTCTTATATTATTTCCACACGTTACTGACGTCATTTATACAAAGGAATTATAATCTTTTTAAACTATGTAATTACACGAATGTCTACAGAAATAAAACATTTAAGAAGTGAAATATTGAGAATGAAATTGATAAATAAACAGTAACTTCAATTTTAATATGAAGGAAATTTAAATTATTTATTGGATACTTTAGCGGGGTAATATGTATATTTCGGTACCTAATAATGTTTTGCATTCTCTCTCTCTCTCTCTCTCTCCTTTAAACGAGTACGAATTACTTAAATTCGTTAAAATATACCAATCTCCAATATTAGTTGATGGAGGATTTAATATTATTATATATAACTCCTACGGTTATGTTCGCGTTCTCCGTTTTCCATTCGATGACCTTTAAGATGTAGAGAGTATAAAAAGACTCTTTCATTAATAGAAATAGTGTTTGCGATATCAATTGACAAGTTGGTGGAACTATTAAAAATAGGAAATACGGTTGTAGAATAAAAATATTGAGTTAACCAATTATCAGTGCTTTTATACTTGATCGCATTTCCATCAAAAGTTCGACTAGAAAGAAAACTGAAAATTAGTTGTTTTATTCACACAATTTTATTACTGTCACCAAAGAAGAAAAGGAATAAAATATCGAAAGAAAAATACTCGCCAGTTAGTAATTTTTTATGCTTTTTAAAAATTTTCTAGTCAAACTTCCAAAGGTGCACTGTACTTTTGTGACTGTATCTGAATCTTACTCCTCAGCTTCAAAAACGCAATGAGAATATGCGAAAGAAACTCGAAACAGACCTCTCTGAGTTAGAGGAAGAGAAGGAACGGTTCGAACGAGAGAGGAAGGCCTGGGAGGCGGCAAACAACGTCACCATCGAAGAGCTCAGAAGGAAGTCTCTCGAATCCTTCAGCAGAGAGTAAGTAAAAACATCATTATTATTATTCGCTTCAAGCGGTTCATTGCCCATAACGGAGTTACAGTCTAACTTTAGTAGTACGACATTTAATTGTACGCACTGAACTCGCGCGAGTGTTCAGTTTTTGTCGTTAGTGAATCGTTAAAAGAGAAAAGGCAATATGGTGGGAAAATAGGAGCTAAGTTCTTATGACGGAGGAGGCCTACAGCTTTACGTGGTATCCGAACCACGGTCACTACATCACCTGGACGCGGAGGACGGTCTCCCATCCAACTACTATTACCCAGACCCTATGTCGTTTATCTTCGCTGATCGATGGGAAACTGTGTTACGACGGTGGCTACAACGTACTTGACACGCATCGCGTGATTTCAGTCGATCCTCTTACCGATCATGATATTCAGAATCCCCTAAAAAGGTTCGTTCAAGCTGGCCAATATTCACGTTGTCTGACTTCACTGACTTTCCTTTTCCATCTTATTTAAGCGCAATTATCGCACTTAATACTCGTCATATTTTAGTAGTAGCATTTATACATTATGGTTTTAATTCTGAAAGTCAAAATGTACCTTAAGCTGTCGTTCTACTAATATTTGGCTGTAATTCCGAGATTGAATTGAACTCTTAAAATGATTTTGTGGTAGTTAGATTGCTAAATGTCCGAACTGCAAGTCCGTATCTTTTGCGTTTTAGGAAGGAGTGAAAATGTTTCCCATGAAACGAGATAAAGAATTTTGTTGAATATTTATTTGTTTCGATCGAAATGCTTGTTTTAATTTTTTTCATTTGGTTGATAAGTAGAAGGGAGGAAGTAGTAATAAGAACGTTATTGTCTCGAATTATTTAGTTGTTTTTACGCAAATACAAAAGTAACTTGCATGTTGTAAATTTTTATTTATTAATTTAAACTATTAATTTTAATGTAAAAAGAAGCTGTAATAGACTGGCTGTGGCTGCTTTCTTTTGATCCCTGAGATATAACCTAACCAGGTTCTTTCTTCGTTTGGAAGCCAAGCGTGTTGATATTTCTTCACGTATATGTATTTTTTTTATTCATGTTTTTTCGTCGACCATTCTGGAACTGAACATTGTCAGAGCACGCAATCATTGGAGTAAGATATTTTATGAATATTTTCAGTTTTTAATATACCAAAAAAAAAAAAAAATTGTTTATGTAAGTCAAGGAGAGGGAACCCGTGGCTCTTAAATTACAAATGTACATCAGGTACCTGGCTAATAATAATTTTTAAAAAACGAGATTAAATGCGTATGAATAATACAATACAGCATGTTTGTTTCAAATATTAATATTGCTAATAATATTTATAGCGGACAAAAGTTCCTATATTATTTATTTATCGTTAACCCATCTAAGTGTTTATTTCACTCTAACTATAAAACGATAAAAAAAGTGTATTTATACTTGCGGCTCTTTATTCTCGATAATTTTGGTTTTACATGATCTTATGTGGCTCTCAAACTGTTGAAGGTTCCCGACCTTTGGTGTAAGTTAACATTAATATTTCTTTTCATTTCTTCAGTTGTTAATGCTCTCTAATTCCTTCATTGCGTATGTTTTAAATAAAAGACTTTAGAACAGACTACGAATATATAATGATACGGCAAGTATTTGTGAAGTCTAACGTAGGTGAATTGCACTAGTCCTTGTTTTGCTAAGTTCCTCGTGTTATAGACGATTTCGAATTGTCGATGCTTAAAAGAAACTGCGAATAATTGAGTCATTGCTTTTTCATATCGTTTAAAGAAGAGATTAAAAGATCTTAGAAGGCGGCATTTCCTAATATTTGGAGGCGATCTTGGAGTTAGGTGGGGTGCAAAACGCGCAGACTGGAATGCGAGAGGGAGCAAGAAAGGATTGTACGCAGTTAAATACTGTATATTGCGTGAATGGTAGAATTCACTTGTAGGTCGAAATAGTTTTGGAAACTTTAAGGAATGGAAGCGTATGATTGAAATGCGAGAAAATGAATGTGAAGTAGAGATAAATTGCGGTACAGATGGGTAAATGGAATGTGTGTGTGTGTGTGTCAGCCGACTCCTTACTAAATTCAGATGCCCTCCGTAATAATTTAATCTTCCGGTAGCGCAGTGATGGAATTGACACTGCGTATTTTGTCCAACTCATTGAAGTTGAGAAAAATTTTGAGAACGTTTGTATGGGTTTGAGCTCTTATAACTTGTCCATTTTTTGCAGAATGCCTTTTTTGGAATGGTACAGTAATTTTATTTTAATTAAAAGCGCCGTATTTGTGTGTCGAATTTTGTTCCCACCCAAAGTTGCATTTTGTATGTCCACCTCTATTTTTTCATCAATAGAATATGACGTATGAATAACGGATTGGGCTCTCTGAGAATTGTGCTAATTGTTGATTAAAATAGTAATAATTTGATTTTGTGTGTGTAGTTTCTGGTTACCGTACACATTATAAACTCGTTTATTTAACTGCTTTTATGTCTAATGTAATTATTTGCCTGTAAATTGTATTGAAATAATAATTACACTAATGTGTATAATGTGATGGTGCATTATGTATTGTAAATAATTTAATTCATTCTCTTCCTTCTGCAATCATTTATGTATATTTAATGTTTTTAACCTAATTCTAAGATAATTTCCCAGATAGGAATGATCCAGTGGGCGAACGATGGTGGTATTTGGGATATACTAAATACCAACATCGGCCCAGCGGGAGACCCCTCGATTAATTTTTCTCTCTCAACTGTTTTTTACATCAAAATTGTTTTTTTTTGTTTTTCGTTCCGTTTCCGATTTTATTTGATATGGAACTGAAGTTTGAGTGTCGGATAGTCAAAAATGTGAACGAAAAATAATCTTAAAATTAAATCTGAAGAATTGTTGCTCAGTTGAAGTCTTTTTCATTGACCACTGATTGCATCCACTTTGATTCATCCGCATTTTGTAGCCACTCTTCTCAATTAATTGTCCAAAATGTTAGTGATATATCTAATATTTCACTAGCAACGAACTCAAACTGATGAGCACATGTAGCATCATCTTTATTTATTGGGTTTCTATGGATCAACCGCATTTAAAAAAAAAAAAAAAAACCTTGTTCTGTACTTAACAGAATCCTATTTGCGACTGTAAATAGTCAATAAAATATGTTGAATATTAAAAAACAATTCATTTTAGCAAATAGTTTTGGAATGGTGTCATCTTACGCGCTTTTAGAGCTTGAAATGAACGAGTAAAAAGATCTTTTGCTAACTAACAACAATTCATCAGAGTAGTTTGGAATTAACAAAACTTTACCCACTAACAATTCCCGTCGTTCCCTACTGACAGATCTTCCTTGACCTCCTCACACAGCAGTGGAATGTCTGAGAGGTCACAAAAGTCCTCTCCGAAATTCGGTCGAACGTATTCTCTGCCGAGACACAAATTCAAACAAGCCGAACAATGTCAGCAGCAGTGATTGGGGCTCAAATAGAGGCTCCAAAAGCCGCAGAAACCATTTTAAAAAAGAAACTGGGAGGGGGAAGATTGCACTTTATAAAGTGTCAAATTATGGAGTTATTAAATAGATTCACGGGTTGTTCGTAATTCAGCTTACATTTTCCTGGAAATTGCAAACGTACATTCCGCAAGTGCTCCTGATGTACGTGGACGATTGTGTAAGACGAAAGTAGCGGTAGAAAACGCGCCCATTACGAAGTCAGCTTTTATTTACACGCTTTAACCATTGATTCAATGAATATGATCGTGATTGTTGACAGTATGTTTGGTAGTCTCTTTTAGCGATTATTAGTGATTTATCATATAGTTAAGTTATTTCTTATTTAATCTGAGTAGATTTTAAGTTGTGTAAGTTGGTTATATTGTATCTAAAGTATTTCTATGACGTATTTTCAGAACTTTAACGAGGGCAACCAGTTTATAAATAATGCCTTTCATCCTTCTTGGGTAACTAACTACTTTAAGACAAATATATTTATATAGTTTGAGGCTGTTTGCAGCATAAAATGCTAGATTAGATTTATCAGTACGCGAAAATATTTCGATATTTTACTTAATTTCATCTTGACTTTCCTGTGCATTTATCATCCATTCCTCCCATATATAAAATACCAATATCCCTTTTAAAAACTTTTATACCTATATATTAATCTTAGAAGCAGCTTCCATAGCATTCATTAATGATAAATTTAGTTGCACGTTTTGGGTCTTTATTTTATGCTTTGTAAAATTGCCTATTTCTCTGGTTCACATCATATATGGTATTGTTTATTAGGATTAAAAGAAATAACTTCCTTTTTTAAAGGATTATTGGCATTTGTATTACTCTTATAAATTATTGGTGGTAGTTGCTTTTTTTTGTACAGGGTGTCCGGGCTTAAGTGGCAATAAAATAAAACATAAATGTATTTTATTGCCATTTAAGCCCGGATACCTTGTATATCTATTTAGTTTCGGAAAGAAGTTCGCCTATAAACATTTCCAAAAAAAAAAAAAATTACTAATTGATAAACTTTTTTTCCTTCGAATATTTTTATTTATTTACTTTTGTGGCTAATAAAATTTCGAGAACGTAACCCAATCATTACTGATTAGTGACTTTTTATACCTTTTTTAAAATTTTCCTAAGCGAAATTTTTTCCGAAATTTGTACATCACAAAATATTGAAGTGCTTAAATATTAATTTTTAAGTTTTTTTAAACACATAATTTCAGATAAATCAAACATAATGTCTAAGAAATTCCTTTAATACGAGGCTAGAATCTTTTTGTGCCTGAGGGAAATGAGTGGAAATTATTTTAAAAAGTTAATAAACATTTGAAGGAACTCTTAGCTTTATTGCTGAGAAATACTCCAATAATAATAAAAAAAAAAATTTTCTTTTCGTTTAATTTAAGACTTTTAAGTCATTGCTTTGGGAAAACCCTCTCTTTCATTAGTCAGAAAACCAACCCAGTTCAGTTAATGTTAATCGACGATTCTCATTTAGGATACAGCCTTATTCTTAAAATTTATCTTCTGTACTGTCCATTATCGACATATACATATCTAGTTACAGTTGTAAAGAGAGATTTCAAATTCTTCCAAATGTCTGCGATCTCATCATGCCATATTTAATATCGCTCATTTTGCTTCTCCCCTTTGAGCGGGAGTAGAAATGTAGATTTTTAACATATCATAACAGATTTATAATAAAACCTGCTGTTAAGACATTTTAATGGTCTCGCTTTTTTGTTTTTTAGGTGTTAAGCTTGGTTTTAGACGTTTATTTAGGGGAATAAAGTGCAATGGTTATCAAGAATTATTTTACTTGATATTCTAATAAGAGGCTCGTATTCACCGACACATTCGTATGACATTATTAGTAAAGAGGAGAGTGCTTTTCCGTTACCATCTTTGGCGATGTTTGCAGCTACCATAATATTAACCCTTTGGTCGGTGTGACGGCGCAGGTACAGCGCCACCAACCCTAGCGCAAAATATCACGACTACACACGTCCGTCTTGGATTTTTTGTACACTTTCCAGTTACTCAAAAATCCCACCCCAGGGTAGTTGATGAACTGCCTAATAATACTCGCCGATCAAAGGGTTAATGTCATTATCCAATGTTTAAAAACAAAAAAACAAAAAAAAATGCCAACGGGAACACTACAAATTGTAAGTCTGTGATCATTGATAGTGACATCTTTTAATTCTTGGTCGCCATATATCGCTTTTAACACCCACTTTCTATGAATGGCTCGTTGTTATGGTTTGCTTACAGTTTTGTTTTCTCCTCGGCAGGCATGTTGATGGCAAACAAGGCAAAAAGAAGAAGGGTCTTTTTTAAGCTCCTTTCTGCCCACCTCCTTCATGTCCTTTCCTTTGAAAATGGTTACGTATTCACCTCTCATCAGCTGTGAAAGCGCTTTGTGTTACCTAAGCTATAAGCCATTTTGTATAGGATCGCGCAATTACGACGTAGAATTTGAATTTGGTTTACCAAATACGTTTACTAAACTCGAAATAGACGTTCCTTTACTAAAGTGAGGACTCTCGTTTGAGATTTATTTCTTTATTGGGCTTTGCAAAGCAGTTAAAAGGAATTCAGTTTCATACGTCATACTTCGCAGCCTTATTTTTAAGATCAATATGTTTAAGTTCGTAATGACTGTTTTAAGGCAGTTATTGTACCATCATCATTTTATTCTTATCGTTAGGGAATCAATTAGCTAACAAGTGCATTATTTAAAAAGTAATAAAGTCGTTAATTTTTATAAATTTGAAAATTTGATTTAACGTACTTTCGAAAAAAATATTAAATGTCCAGTTTTCAATAATAATAATAATAATAATAATAATAATAATAATAATATTGGAGTCCTGCTGCTGAATCATATTTGCTTTGTAAAGTATAGATCGGCTCTTTCATTATTAGATACATATTAACATTTTTTATACTTTTTTTAAATACATCATAACGAGCTTCCGATTCATTAGCGCTGGTACCTCAGTCAATTTTGTCTGGAGAATTTTTTTTTTTTTAAATGAACATTGATTTATGTATTGGAGCTAAATCAAATCTCTCCCGTTTGATTTTAACTATATACTTAATTGCTTTATTGTAGTGATCTACCTACAATGTAATTTTCAATTATTGTCGAAGACGACGTTCCTTCTAAGGTCATTATTAGACAATATTTAACTTTAGGGGTAAGAACTAGTTTATTCAAAATTACACTTGAACATTTTATTAATAGTTTTTAGGAAAATTTGATGATATACGCCCAGTATTCTAAATATAACATTTTTATTAATGCATGAAACGGAATGGACATAATGAAAGTCTATTTCAGGGAGAGCTATTACCGACATCTCTAAAGTACTCATTCTACAACGAGGGGAAAAAAAAAAAAATTAAAATGTTTTGTTCGTCTTGATTAGGTATATTTCACATAGATTTAAAGTGATTAAGTTATAAAATAAGATGCTTTACGAATCAATTTCGAAGAAAGCAAAGATAAATGAAGAAACATTTTACATTAAAAAATGTTTATCTTCATACCAGCATGCAATTCATTCAAAATAAGGCTTGCTGTGTAGGATGTAATCAGTATGGTAACAGTTGACGGATACTGATTAGCTAGCGTTCTCTCGTGTTTGTTATTGAAAGGTAACGTGTGGAAAAAAAAAAATTTGTAATCGTAAACTTGTATAATTCTCTTGTATATATTGTACTTACGTTCATGCTTATGATTAAATTCGATGCATTTTATGCTAGGAACATTCTTATATTTTTATCTCGACTTAGCGCTGGACCGTCTTTTCATTGTATCTAAATTCAGCGGTTTTTCTAGGTAATTTTCCTTCACAGTTTATTGAAATAGATCCGTTTCTGAGTATACTGAAAATGCACATCATGAAAGTCTGGTAACTTTTTAAAGCCTTCAGCAGGATTTTCGTGTGCTTGGTAAATGGATCTGTTTGAATGCTTATTTGAGGCTGCGTTTTTCATAACTAAATTCACTAATAATCTCTAATTGGTCTCGTTTTACTGTTTTTAAAAGTAAGTATTTTGGGTCCACTGCCATTTTCTGTGTATATATATATATTTTTTTTTTCCATAAATATTTTTTCATAATTGGATGTTATTTTAAAGTGCCAATAAAAGTGTATTCTCGGCGATGTAAAATCATTAAAACTAGTAAATATATATATATATATATATATATATATATAAATTTTTATTTTTTTTGTAAAGAGGGCTACTATTAAAGTCACCCTTAGCGGAAGGGTATTTCTCTTAATAAGCCTCGTTACCGTTCCATCGGGAAAGACTTCATTTCCATTAAAGCTTTCTTTACAAAAGAAAATATATTTGAATAATAAATAAATTTTGGAAATTATTATTAGGTAAGAGAAAAACGATCTATTTTTGGATCTCTTTATTAGCTTGTTAAAAGTTTTTTGTTTCTCCCTTCGTTTTATATAGCTATACATTTTAAATAAACTACGACTTTATCCCACCTTTATCATCATAATTCTCTTGACCAGGTATAAAAATAAGAACATTCAATTTACTTTAAAGTGTATTATAGATGTTTACCTTTTTTTTTTTTTTATCTATATGCAAGAAATTAATTTCATGCTCAACTTCATAGTTTACAGTTCTCTAACGATTTTTTTTTTTTTAGTTTTAATCGTTTTGTGTAATTTTGTATTATATTTTAAATAAATTTTATGTAATTATGCCCGGCATCTGTGTGTGTCTCATATGCGTTCTCTTCAGTTTCTGTACCCCAATGTTCACCACTTTTTTCTTTCTGAAAGCAACATTGTTCGGTGTACTCTTCATTCAGCTCAGGAAAAAAAAAAACTGTATAACCATGAAATACTTTGACTGGCATTTTTTGTGAGCTTATTTCTAATCCACTTTTTTGTTTTCTAGGTAGTGTAATTACAAATTAGACGTGACACCAAGGAAAACGTCCCAAATTGCAACTTTAAGCGAGAATACCAGCAGAAACTAAATTGAGATAGCAAAGATATGTGGTGTGAATCGGAGTACTGTCAGCAGAATCATCAAAGATTCGGGGATGATTTCATTAAAAGGAGGGAAAGTTTGGTACTGAAAGGTCTAATTCCGCTTTGGGATGACCACTATCAAGATCAATCCGAAAAATGCAAGTACGGACCGACAATGGGAACTAGTATGTCAGCGAGTTCAAGTACTGTACGTCGTTGCCTTGTTTCTGCCGGCAGAGTTGCTAAATGACCTTTAAAGAAGCAGCAGCAATTAGAAGCTGGTGTAAGAGGATTGGCGTAAGGTAAGTACCCTAGTCCACCACTTCTCTCACTGAAAGTGATTAGTTTTATTTTCACCTCTAAAATCTATATATATATTTTTTTTATTACAAGTCCTGTTGTCGCCGTTAACATATTTAAACACAATCTTTCAAAAATTATGCAGCTGGAGTTCACTTTGAGGCGATGCGTGGTTTTGATTGAGTCGCATAAATAAATAACTGAAATAACAATTACGAAAAATAAACATTAACAGGAGGAGGCGCAACCTTAATCCTAACTGAAACCTGAGCTCGGTTGAACGAAATTAATAGCCCCACGTACTCAAGTTAATAATGGCTTTCTTGGCCCTTTAAACTTGGATGATGCACAATGATCTCCCTCAAGATTCTCTTCTACTTTAGAATATCGCCCCCAACTCCTGTTGCATCCCTTAATATGCAAAAAGAAGTTAATTTAAACAAAGATTTTGCATATATAAATATACACACAGTCGACACAACACAAGTAACGAACATATGAAGTAATTTGCTTACAAACATGAATGATAAATATTTGATGGTAATATTCACTCTAATAGTCACCCCAAGAAATTAAAAATTATTAATAAAAATTTGATGATTATTTTTAACTATCAGAATATAATATATAAATCTCAATCGACTGCTTCCCACACACAAACTGGCCTGAAATCCGCTTCTAATAAATGGACACCTTGACGAAATCAGATCAGGCTCAACTAAATGTTCAAAATACCTTGAAAAGATGTTTTGGGGTTTATTTTAATCCTGTCAATAAATTCCGAGCAGTATCTGCATTTTCTGGAAAGCAAGATATTGAATGAAATGCACGCGAGATTTCCAGACAGATCAGGGGCATAGCGACGATGAGGCTTTTGTACATTCATTTGAGCCTCTTGAAAACAAGACTTGTAATGAGATAAAAATATGATTTTGCAGGGGTGGTGGTGGTGGTGGTAGTAAAATTAATAATTTTACTTAGAGAGGTGATGAACTAGGGCACTTAGCTTACACCAATCCTTCTTAGATCAGCTTTTAGAAAGAGAAGTTATAGACTGGTATTTATCGTATGCTAATCTTTCTCGGACTGTTTCTAATTGCTGATGCTGCTGCTGCTTTAAAGGTCGTTTGGTGATTCGATAGAAACATGGCGACGATGTAATTAGTACTTAAGCTCACTGACATTCCAGATTCCATGAGGTCTCATTGCAGGTCTAGACTTGAATTTTTCGGGTTCATATTGCTCTAACGAAGCAAGTACTGATCCTTCCTTAGCGTATTTAGACCTTTTCGTACCACTTTCCATTTGATGAAATCAACCTCAAATCTTAGGCAATTCTGCTAAGTCTTCTGATTTACCCGACCACATTTTTACTATCTTAATTGGCTTTTGCTGGTATAATCTCTGTCACAATACGGCTCTTTTCCTTCGTATCACGTTCTTTTTCTAATTCCTCCGAGGTATTTGTGATGGAGTAGTAGTAGTAGTTTCGTAAAACTGAAATTAATTCTTGCAACACAGCATGAAGTAAACCCGAAGCCAGAACTCTTGATAGAAACTATCGTTGCTGAAAATAAGAGATTCCGATTCATTGCCAGCTCCAATGAACAGAAGAGGGATGATACTATATCGTGCAAAAACCAAAGGCGTTCTTTCCTGGAGGTCTCTGGTAGATTTCGGGGTGTAATCTACCAACCTTGCCATGACTGGTAACACTAGATCCCTGAGGTTCGAGTGGTACCACTTACATAGATTTCAAGGTATAATCGCAAGACCTCGCGTTAACGCTCGGATTTTTCAATTAGATTTTTCATACACCCAAACAAGTTAAACAGCTGATTAGCTTGAGAAAAAAAAAAGGAAAATGCTGAAATTTAATTTGCAACTCAAATAGTAAGTACATATATAAAACTTAATAATTGACTAAGTTAACCAAGAATTATTACCATATCTAAATTAGAAGTTTCTGGAAATGGGCTTAGGTCTAGATTAGGTAGTGTCCATTTTTAATTTTAAACATATTGGGTAGCTTTCATTTTTGAATAAACATTACTGCAATCCATTAAGGTGGAATGAAAAATATATATATTTTTTTAATTTCAAAATGCTTGGGGTTGGGAAAGTTACGTAGTGTGTGAAATTTTTGTAATCGTACGGCTTATAATTAAATTGTGCACTAGGGTTATGACTTTTTAATTTTTTGTCATAAATATTGTTTCCTGTATCATCAATCGATGAACTTTTGCTTGAAAACAATAAAAAAGGGCCTAATTCTTCAGAACCCCCCCCCCACTGGAACAGAGACCCATCTGCAATAGCTATACCAAGGAGCAACCAATGTGCGGAAGTTGCCATTAAGGTGATGCAAGAACTTTACGTAAACTGTAAAAATAAAGACAACCTTAATCACAGGTTTATTTTAAGCAATAAGTAAAACAATTAAAACAATAATAGAGTAAACGTATAATATTGTATTTGTATAATTAATATGTATTGTATAGGTATAATGTTGTATAATATAATATATGTTTATGTATAATAATTGTGAAATAAACATGCAAATTTCTATTTATTAATTTTTTATTTTTTATTTTTGGGTGAAGTTTTTTCAAAATATATCGAAAAAACTTATTTTCATTGTCAGGGAACAAAAGTTCATCGATTTATGATACAGGAACATGGTTATAAAAATGTCATAACCCTATGTGCACACTCAACTCGAAGTTTTTAAAAATTGGCAAAATTACTAAAATTTCGCAATTTTTGTTTTTTAAATTAAATTACAAAATTTTTTCACTCCACCTTACTACCCAACTCTTAACTTTGGGGAGGTTGATCGATTGATTTATGAAGTGCATCTCTCTCCACATTTAACAAATGACAATGAGTTCTGTTGTATAGAAAGTAATTAAATTTAATGTCCTTATGGATGTAATTCTATTGAAGCTCAACCACAACGAGTACAGTATCAACCATTCCTGGTCTCAAACCTTGGTTTAATTTTAGTTTTGGCATTTTTAATCGCATAAAAATTATCCGAAATCTACACTATTTCTATACTGTGCAAGTATTTTGCAGCACTCTGACAAAAAATAATTTCAGTTTCAAAACTTTGTACGAATATGTTCTATTTTGTGTTCGCTTACTAAATTTTTTTAGATATGGAAATAATATATTTCGGGTAATTTTTCAATGATTGAAAATGCTCAAACTAAAATTAAACCGGATCATCTGAAGATCAGAACCCCCCCGTCTTCGTTAGTTATAATGTTTTAGACCAATAAAGACCCTAGGATCCACTCATGGCTAGTCTACCTAATTGTGTATTGCGCATGTCCTCCGTGGTGGCGGAGGGGACCCACAATTTTACGTGGGTTTTACTTAACCTAACCAATCGTCAAGGGCGTACAGTTGACCTAACGACTGGTTAGGTTAAGTCGTGATATTTTCATTAGTTAGCCTTATAAGGCTAACTAAAGAAGGATGGGGGCCTGATCTTCAGGTGATCCATTAAACCTAGGTTTGAGACCAGGAATCATTAGATACTTTACTTATTACAGATGTAATTCTACTCTGTACTCTGCCCTAATTTTTCAAATAAACAATACTGCAATTATGTTTAAAATTAAGATCGTACAGTAACCTCATATACGCCTAAGCCTACTTCCTGAAACTTCTACTATAGGTATGGTAATAATAATAAGAATTGATTAAGTTAGCCTAGGGTTCATCTAAATTTGAATGGCTTTAAAAGACGAGGGTATAGGTAGATTTTGGTATACCTCCAGAGGTGTCAGGTAAGACCATCGTCTCCATATTTACACCTCACAAACTAGTTTCATTCCTCGGTTTTTCGTTCATTCAGGGACCAACATTTATATGAAATGTACGTTCATTTATACTAACTACAACTTTCATTGGTTTACACACCTATGTACTCCTTATTTTACGTTAGTTTTTCACAGTCCTAACATTACCAATTCCTCTACAGTCAATATAACCACCCTAACAGAGCATGCGTTCCTCTATCCTCATCAAATGACTTTTCACTCCGTCTTTCCCGAACATCCTCTTTATTCATACAGTCATTCCGTTTTACACCGATCATACTTCTCATATTCATTTCAACTGTTTTCACAGAGAATTTGTCAGACGTCTCTCATCCATGTATCAGTGTAGACACTAACCAATACACTTTCATAGAAATTCTTGCCGCATCTACACTCGAGCACTTTCTTCCGTTCCAATCAGCGCTTTTATGTTGTCCCGTGACTTGTTCGCCTTGCTTCACTCTACTTTCAACCTTCAATGTACTGGTGCCTCTTTTCTCAATCAAATAACCCAAACGTTTGAATTCTTCTGCAATCGAGATTTCCTCCATTTATTACCACTATTTCATGTCAGTTCTCCTCCCTCAACAACCACCTTACTTTTATTTGCATTCAATTCCAGTGACGACCTTTTACACACAACAGAACTTGCCATCGTTCCCCCTTAATTCATACTCTGATTCATCCAGAAGCACTACATCAGATGTAGGGCATGGTTAATTAATCATTTTTAGGGAAAAGTGACGAATGATGAAATTTTCTAATCAATCAATGATTAACTGATTGAAAAATATTAAAAATTAAGTATTTCTGAAAAGAGTAAGAAAGCTTTATTGTTTCTGTTGCGTGAGATAAGACCGAAGAAAACATTTTGCTCAAACATTTAATTTGCTTTAGTTCAAGAAATCAGTCATGGGCGGATTAGACAGTTTATACATGCAAAAAGGTGCCAAATTCAAATGATACATTACAAAATTTAAGGTAAAATAATAATGAAATTATGAGGAAAATTAATAATTTTCCATCGCTTTATAAAAATATTTTTTGATTAATTAATGATTAAATTCGAAACAATGATTAATTGTATAATCATAACCATGCTCTAATTTCAGATGTGACGGGTGTCACTCATCCTCTCTCGAATTCAAGTTTATCTCACGCATTATCCCATACATATTAAACAGACGCAGTAACATCACAAACCCCTGTCGTGCACCAACATACTGAACCTAGCATTCAATTCGCCCTTAACTCTTATACAACCCACATAAAAACACACTGCATTTAAGAACTTATCCTTAACACCATAAACACTTGTCTAAAAGGCAGATCGAGTCACTTTATTATATGCATTCTCCAGTTCATAAATGCCATATACACGTTCTTATCGCTTAGTTTCTTACGAACATGCAATCAGCCACGTTCTTCTCCAGTTCCATCTCGCTTCCTTTATACCGTTTCTTATGGATGTCTTTCTCTTGAAAGTAATTGCAACACGGATATCTTCCACACAATTCTTTTGTTGTACCACCATTCAAGACCCCATACTTCTCAATCACTCCAGACACCAAGTCACATACCACTTTCTCTATTCTCGTCCCCCACTGCAATTATTCTATACGCATTCCCAATTGTTTCAACCATAGACGTCAGTTGATAGATCTGCCATTGAAACCCTAAACTGTGGGCGTTCAAACCCTGCCTTCCAGACTATAACATGCCCACAAACCTTTCCGACACGCCGGCTTCTACCAACTGCCCAAGAAAAACAAATGTCAGCACAGTGTCGTCATTCCAGATCATGTCTTGAAAACCCTGAACGGCTGTTCAAAGTTAAAACCTAGCAATATTCCAAGTTCAGTCCGATCAAATGTTTTCAGCAAGGAAAACTTTGGTTTACATTCTTATCCCTTCTTTCAGAGGTACACAGTATGTCGAGAATGACGTCATTGTATCGACATTAACTTTTCCTTGGGCAGTTAGTGGAAGCTAGCGTGGCGGAAAAAACTCCCAAACAGTTGTTTAAATATGGCAGCGTCCAGTCTACCCTTATCCATCTATGCTTCCAACCATATTACTTCCCACATTCCAGAAATCATTTTCTACACATCTACAATCACACTGCCTAACTGCCTATGTTACAATCAATGACAGTTTCACTTAAAATTTAGCATGCATACATTTATCACGGGAGACAGGTTCTCATATATTCGGGTCAATCATCTCTTCCAAACCGTACGAATCAGAGTCGTTTAACATTTCATAAGCTCTCGTAGCAATAGTGAGCGGAGTTTACTGTCACCTGATTATCATTTGTCAATACAGAATGTTGAAGTGAAAGAATTGAAATCTTCGGTAAATCCACTTCATTTTAAATCGGAAATTATGCACTAAATTTACAAATTTCTCTCAATAACTATATTTGTAGTGCTTAACAGCTCTCAAAAAAAATTTTCAATGCAAATTAAAATTTGTAGTAAAATTCCTCGAAGTGATTACGTGTTTATGGATGCAAATATCATCCGTTAAGCGACTGCTTCCTAGATTTTGATCCCATAATCCTGTTGTACTCTGATAAAAGTGAACTAAATCCTCAACTTTTAACTTTGCACACAATCTGTACTCTCCACACATGAACTAGGCTACATTCAACATTATTATTCTACAAACTGATCAGTCCAAACACTTGCCACTATTCCATTTAATTTACATCATATGCTTTTCCGAAATAAAAGGGGTGCCCTTTTATTTAAAAAAAAAAAGCATACCCTTAGGTTAGCCACAACGAGAAAATGGATTTATTAGAGCACAAGCTTTGCACTGACACTTGGGTCTTCACCAGGAGCGATTGAAGAAGGTAATGAGATAGGTCAGTACATTGGGAGAATGTGAATGAAGGGGGATGGGAATTCTGAAGACAGAAACAGAGATTAAAGAAGAACAAAAATAAAACGTTCAAAGGAACGTACGAATTAGAAAAATGTAAAAGAAAATAATGCTGCTGTTCATAACGGTGGTAATAATAAAAAGTGAAAAATAAGTAATAATGGCAATAATAATAAAAACAGTGATTGAGAGGATGAGGTGATATAACGAACAACGAGAAAAAGCTAGGTCAATTTAAAAGGGAGGTGCTAACGCAAGTAATAAGAGGCATACTGAAAAACTAGTACAAGGGTGCACGAGGTTGGGAAGAAAAAAATGTAAAATGCAACTGGAAACAGAACAACATTAGGATACTAAATGATTAATAATAATAATGGTACGAGTGGAAACAAGGATAACAGCAGTAAAAAATTTTTCGCGTGCGTGTTTTTGGCCCCTTCGTACATAAAAAAAAAACCTTGAAAATGCCCTTTTATCTTCGAAATTACTACTATACACTTTATTTTTACTATACAAGGTGCTCAAAGTACCTATTTCAGTGAAAACGTAGCAAAAAAGGGTGAAATTCAATAACAATATAATAGAAGGCCATACATTTAATGAATACTTAAGCAATATGATGCTACATGAGCACCATCAGTATCTCTACAGAGTTCGAATCTGTCAGTAGCATTGCGGAACACACTTACCTTAAAGCGCTTCTGCCTCAAGGGTGCGCTGCTCCCTCGAAGTCCGCTCAGCAGTTACAAAAATAACTCCTGTCATGCTCCAAAATGTGTTCCTCAATGCTGCTGACAGATTCGAACTCTGTAGAGATACTGATGGTGCTCATGTAGCATCATATTGCTTAAGTATTCATTAAATGTATGGCCTTCTATTATATTGTTATTGAATTTCACCCTTTTTTGCTACGTTTTCACTGAAATAGATAGGGACTATTATCCTTATCATGAACATCATACAGTGTGTTTATAATCATAATTTTATTTTTTTCAACTGTTTATATCTTTACTACGCTCTAATTTTCAAGTGTACTGATGACTGGATTAATTTATGTACTGAAGCCGGGTAATAGGGCTTCGGATCTGGAGACCGACACACTTGTGATGGAACGTGTACCTCGCACAACGAAGGGTTCGGACGAAGCTCAGGAATATTTGTCCTTTACTCTCCGAAGGCCGAGTAGTAACCTTGTTTAATTAGGGATAGGTTAGACTTTATATATGGGGCAGTAGTGTATGCTTTCCGATTGTACAAACTTTTATATGTATTTTATATTTATTTAATACAATAATAATTAGTATACGTACGTCGTCGTTTACGCTTGTTCCTTTTACTGGGGCGGGTTAAAAAGACGAGTGTATCAGATTGTAGGGTCAAAACACGTTCTAGAGTTTTTTTAAATGAACTAGTCACATCCAAAGGTGCCCGGAAACTAGTGATGGGACGATACCAAAATTTTTAACGATTCCGATACACTAAAAAGTCTCGATTCCGATACGATTCTCGATTCCGATTCTGATTCTCAATATTTTTAAATATAATTCTATACTTGTTTTTCTGGAAATTGTCATATTTTACTTTGGTAAGATTAACTATTTACATTGAGTATGGTAATATAAATTATGAAAGATTGGTTTAAAAATAAAAATCAACTAAGTTGTAACAATTCATTTTAATCTTCTTGATTACACATCATGGATATACATGTTTTAATGTATAGCTACAATACAATAAAAATAAAATTTGTTATCCTCTTTCATTTAAATTTTAAAGTTTACATTGCAAAACTGGTTCAATTAAAGTTAGAATCTTTTTAAGAATCGGAAATTATGGTACAATTCTCTCGATTCCGATTCCTGAAAAATGCTCGATTCTTCCGATTCCGATTAATCGTCCCATCACTACCGGACAGACCAAATCTGCTAAGAATCCTTGGTTTACTTAATTATTTGTCCTTATCATATCATTTATATTGTTTGGCGACGCACCAACCGCGAACAATTAATCATTTCTGTTTCGAGTTGCATTATTAGCTTTTTTATACACCACGTGTACCTTATTTTCTCTTTCCGTATGCCCTTCATAACCTCTGTTCAAACCTCCCTTCTGAATTGACCCGTTTTGTTTGTTATATCACCTCATCCGTCAACTTTATTACTATTATTTTTTTTCTTATCCATGCGTTCCTTTCAGTTTTTTGTTTCCGATCTTCCTTAATCTTGCTCATTAAATGCCCCTCCTGTCTTAATACCCTCTTCAGTCGCACCTGATGAAGACTTAAGTACAGATTGAAAGCTTATACTCAAATAAATGAAATTTTTTCATTGTGGACTTATTCCCTTAAATCAACTTCATGACATTTACCGAGCATTTTTACATTAGTTTCACGCTACCGCTTTCAACTTGCATCCCACACTTCAGAGGTTACACAATCCTCCATGTCGTCTGTCCAGATAAAATTCATATACAACCACTAATTTTCGCATAAAATCACAATCTGCAGTCTTGCTCATTATTCACACCTACTTTTCCAAAGACCACCTTGTTGAATTCTATCTTTTCCAGTCCATCCATCAATGTTCATCTAAACGTTCTCCCAACTATTACAGAACTACTTTACAGGTATTCGAACATTACCTTTCTGGTGGATTCTTAAACAGTTTGTCTGTTTTCACGTTTACTTTCACCTCTGCAACAATCATCGAAACAACATTCCAAAGGTTCTTCGTAAAGCATTTTACTGGCATCTACCTGACCGTGTTGAGCTGTGGTCTGGGACAAAAATGGAAGAGGGGAATAAGAAAATGAGAAATTTTGAAATGAAGCGAATCTCGCAGACCGTGTGTGTGTGCAGTGTGCTACACAAGAGACTTCTAAAATTTTATTTTATTAGCAATAACGTAAAAATCAGATCATGGGAAAAAAACTAATATAACATCAAACAAAAGATGGTTAGAAAAATTCGAGAGTAAAATGGTAAAATCTTCCGTATAGAAGCAGCCAACAAGGAAGTAATACTGGGAAGCACAACGTTCAAAATCTATAATACGCACTTCAAATGGTATAAATACTGCGAAGTGATGTCGGAGTAGAGATACAAGATATGGTAAGAAAATAATTACAATCTAACATGCGCCTCTGTAGTACAGTGGTTAGAGTCGTTGACGACGAATCCATCGATCCTGGGATCGAGACCCGGTGACGGCAGGTGGCGCGCAGAAAATTCAGCTCTTCATCCTTCTATACAAAGAAATTGGTTGGTAGATAAATGGGTACCCTGGGTAACTTAGTGGGCTGCTGGTTGGGCGTGGTTTGGATTCCTATGTTAAAATAGGTCTAAAGTGAAGCTTCACCTTCGTCAGAATGAACAATTCGAGCGGAAGCAAACCAAGGTCATCGACCTTTCACAAAGACAGATGCCAGTATCACCAAAAACAAAGCCCAAAATGTTGGACTTTCTAAAATTATCACCATACCACTAGACAACCAAAATATAAACATCAAACCATAACTCGAGAAAATTTTAAAACCCAATACATATACCCGAGAGGCCAAATGGGATTAATGAAATGAATTAGTTTTAATGTTTATTAGAATGTTGATACAGGAGGAGAATTTATAATCACATCTATGATTCTTAAGACCTTATATCTAAAGCCTTGAAACGTACGATACATAGGAATTTCAATTATCTATTTAAAATAAATAGGATCCTATGTATCTAGGCCTATTTGTAAAATCAAGACTAGAAGGTAGAACTAAGAAAAGCAAGAAATGTAATAACGTAATTTAAACAGATTGATGTCACTACTGAAAACAGAACTTTTAACGTGTAACATTAAAAATATTAAAGGTATAACAAATCTTCCAACAACTTAAGTTAAAAATTTTGTGGTCTATTCCAATGGTTCCCAGCCTTTTTCTGCTGCGACCCTAAATTGGCCACCTACAGGACCTCTCGACCCTCAGGTCTCATGATAAAATTTAAATAGCTATGTATATAAATATAAATTGAAGTAAGAAATAGTGAATATAGTGACCCCCGCGACCTGAGGCTGGGAACCACTGGTCTATTATTTTAAGATTAGAGAGACCCGAAGTTTCTGGTTATACCATCTCAATCCTTAAGTGAAGCATCCTATTTATTCATGGTCTAAACTTATGCTGCGCTTCTCTTCATATTAACACTTCTCGCATGATGCTTGTTGGTAAATTTAAATCACTTACCGACATTAATATTTAAGAAATGATGAAGAGGTATGAAAGTATTAATGGAAAAAATATTCTTAAACATTAGTTCATTTCGGCAGTAAATATGGTTGATGTTAAAACTGTTTGTTATAGCAATTACATTCTACCGGATTTTATTGTGGTCTAAAAAGTGGACACGGTATTTGTACTTTGGATATAATAGTCGAGGAATAAATATTACTATTGTTTATACATGAAAATAAGTTTAAAATTTGCAAAAGCGCACCCGCTTAAATTCGCAAGTTAAATTTTATCTTTGCAAACCTAAAAAAGAAAGTATTTTAAGGCGAAAAGGAAAGTAATGATCATTAATGACCATAATCAAAAGTGGGAGAGAAAGTTCATTAAAAGAAAATAACTAGAGTCAGACAATCGTTTATAAAGTCCCTATCTATTTCGGTGAAAACTTAGCAAGAAGTGTAAAACTCAATAACTATATAAGGCATACATTTAATGAATACTTAAGCATATGATTCCACATGAGCACCATCAGTATCTTTACAGAGTTCGAATCTGTCAGCAGCATTGCGCAACACATTTCCGAGCATTACAGGGGTTATTTTTGTAACTGCTGTTACGATACGAGCACGTAAATATCCCAGCTTCATTCAGATGGCATTTCAAACACCGTCGTCTTTCAACAAGATGGGGCACCTTGTCATCACGCAAACATTGTTCGGGAGTACCTAATTAAACGATTTCCAAATAGGTGGGTCGGACGTGGAGGCAACAGGCCCTGGGCGGCTCGATCTCCTGACTTGACTTGACTTCTTGACTTCTTTTTTTTTTTTTTTTATCATCATCAAATCAAACGTCTATCAAACAAAGGTTACAGATCTGCAAGATTTACGTGCTCGTATCGTAACAGCAGTTACAAAAATAGCCCCCGAAATGCGTTCCGCAATGCCGCTGACAGATTCGAACTCTGTAAAGATACTGATGGTGCTCATGTAGAATCATATGCTTAAGTATTCATTAAATATATGCCTTATATTATATAGTTATTGAATTTTACCCTTTTTGCCACGTTTTCACCGAAATAAAAAGGGACTTTATAAACACCCTGTATTTAAGACTAAATATTCTTAGATAGATCTTATAAGTGAGCCCTGAGTTTAAACTCCTCTTATTTACATCATGTATTCTCACCACCTATTAGAAAAAAAATGCAATCGAGAAAAATAGTGAAATCCTACACTAATATCTTCAAAAGGAAAATTTTATACAAGAAACTAGGTCCTAAAAGAAAAAGTAACATCCAAGAAGCCAGTTTCCCCACAACGTGGGTGTGCGCGCGCCCCAAGGGTCACCTGGGCCAGAGCAAAAAAGGAGTAAGTGGCCAACTCGACTCCACCCGATGCCAGCGGCCGGGAGCGAACCAGCGCCACGCCACTCGGAGTCCACCACCGTAACCACTGAACTACCGGGAGCCCCCCTAAAATACTACTCAGACTACGAAATTAAATATTATATTTAAAAATCAGAGAATCTTCTACTTTCCACATATTTACATATTTAAAAGCTTTCAAAGTATTAATAGTACCATTGCTAGCCTTATCAAGGTTACAAGTTAGTAGTATATACACTATACACGTCAAACGCAAAATTTAAAGGCTTCAAGGTAATATTTTTCATACCAATATTATCAATATGAATGTATATTAAATGTTATTATTGTTACTATTATTAAAAGTAATCACAACAATGTTTAAAAAGAGAATGAGTCCATTTTTATTTTTACTATAATTACAAGTTACAACCCTCCTTTTAACAAATGAGAAGTTACGTTCAATTTATCTTCTGACCCTAACGGAATATAAATGTAGACTTATACAAATTAGAACGGATTACTGACATTCACGAAGATGGAAAAGTTCCTCTCTGAAAGAAGGCCTACGAATGGCATTATTAATCGAGTTCTTCCTGAACTGTACTCGGTGGTTCGCTTCCGCTAGAGGAGATTTGCGACACGGACGAGAGAGACATCGGGGTGCTCTCCTCCATGGGCTCGAGAAGAGGGTGGGCTTTAGCCCCCTCTTCCGGTTGGTCCATAGGTTCGAAGGCGTCGTCCTCGTCGCTGTTGCTCTCATCGACATCCTTTTGGGGACTGACGGGAGTGGGTAAGGGACGATGAATTTGAAAAGTATCTCCTCGTCGTCGGTAGAGGAGGAGGTACGCTTGTTCGTGCACCACCCGAGTATCGGGAACAAAATTGACGCGGCTGTCGTCACAAAGCCTCCAATCTGAGAATGAAAAACTTGATGACCGTCATATAAAGGTGAACTAATAGCAAGTATTTCGCTGCTTGAGGAGCCTTTCAAAACTTTTCCTTTCTTCCATCTATCAAAAAAGTAACAACTTTAACTATGAATTCTAAAATAAATTAGAAGCGTTCAACTAAAACAAAAAAATATGCACTGTAATTCCAATTAAAAATCATTATAACCTATTTCCGACTGCCTCGAGTCTACAGCATCGACAGTTCTGGAATATGCTGTATAATGACCACCAAGTAGTCGTCCCATGTGATTGATGACCCCATACAAATCATAAATGGCATGACCTTCGGGAGATCCATCAGAAAGAAAAGGTCCAATATCTAAACTTCTGCAAGAAATTAACGCAGTTTTAGGTACATGTAACAGTTCCCAATACAAATATGTATAATGCATATTTGAACTCGCAATAATATGTACATGCACGACACGTTACTTTTCATTACCTAATTGGGTATTGAACAAATTTATCTATTTTATCGGAGTACAAAACGTATTTGAAAGAGAATCTCTTCAACTGAATAATGAGGACGGAAGGGAGCCTCCATATGCTCATTTGCTTTGTGGCTTCAACTGGTTTCTTGCACCTAAAAAGTACAGGAATTGACCAATGGAGGTCAAAATAATAAAGATTACCAGAACATCGAAATGTCCTTGACCAATAAACTATAACTAAAGGGTCATAAAAGCAGGTTCACCAACCGTACACGTACGTTACAATTACAAATGCAATAAAGCTTTCAAAACCTACAACACAGTCTGATCCCTAAGCTTACGCTTATCGTTGGCAATAAATGTACTTCATGGGGAGGAAAAAAAGTTTTCAAAAAAGTTCATACACGGATCACAAATATGTAATAATTGGAAGGGTACACCTATAATTTAAGGCACTTTTCACAAAAGTTTACAACGACAACGACAGAAAATGTTATGAGATACAGTACTCACCGGTTATCAGTGTTTTACTGAACCGTAAATATTTAACGGTCATTTATCAATTATGACCACTGTTCACTTATCCGTGATTATAACACGGAGTTAATCGTGATTTTGTGGTGTCTACATGTGCGGCTCGTCTCCAGCCAGCCCATCACAACGCACATTAGTCTGTCTCTCCGGGCTTCTACATGTGCACTTGTGGCTTCGCATACACTGCACGACAAAATTACAAACTTTTTTGTCCTTTAAACGAAACGAAGTGATTTTTATAAATTTGGATGCACTGAATTCAAATCTGTCAGAATACCTATATATCACCCACCGCTTTGAAGAGACTTGTAATAAAAGTCTTATACAGATTAGAATATACTGAATACCTCAACATAATTATTACAAGATCAGAACAATAATTAAAATCTTTTTGCTGATGTTTTTCGTTTGTACATACTCTCAGGAGTTTCCCAAATGAGAAACCAACAATATTCAGCCAACATACTGGAATTCCACCTTCCCTGGAACCGCTTTTCCATAATGGCTATCTCCTAATAAAGTCTTTCGCCGTGCTCGTCGCTAACGGCGCCCAAATTGATTGGAAAGAAATCTAAATGAGAGTCAAGGAAATGCACCTTCAAGGACATACTATTACAACCAATAGATTTATAGCACCTTAACATCTCATTCACCACAGTAATATAATCGTCAGACTTGACTTTACCAAGGAAGTTTGAACAAACTGATTTGAAGGCCAGGCTGCTTTTTCTACCTCATTTAATTTGCTGTCAAAATTGGTATCCTTCATAACTTTCCTTTTTTGTGGGCCAACAAAAATTCCTCCTCTGATTTTAGCTTTGCTTAATCTTGGAAATATATTCCTCAAATAAATAAACGCCTCACTGTTCTTGTCCATAGGTTTCACAAAATTTTTCAAGCCCAGTTTGATGTAAAGTGGTGGCAATAACACTTTTTTTTTGGGGGGGATCTACCTAAAGACTCATTGGAAATATTTGTCTGTCCTGGAACAAAACTCATCCTGGCAGGCCAATCTTTACAGACAAAATGACGGTCTCTAACGCGACTGTCCCACTCGCATAAAAAGCAGCAATATTTGGTGTACCCTTGCTGCATTCCAAGGAGAAGGCCTATAACTTTTTAATCACCGCAAATATTCCACTTATATTTATTATATTATTATAGTTAATGGATCTAAGTAAAATACGCATATTCTCCTATGTTCCTTTTATGTGGACCGCATGTGCAATTGGGACAAAAGGATAAGCATTTCTGTTGTGTAGAAGCACTGCCTTCAAACTTAATTTGGAGGAATCAATGAAGAGACGCCATTCCTCCGGCTTGTGTTGATGCCCCCAAAGACTCCATTAAGTTGTCTACATTACAAAACAATACCACTTGTAGAAAAAAAGGTAATGAAATCATTCTGACGTTTTCTACAAGTTATATTGGTGCCCTTTTCTAAAAGATTCCGCCCTTGCAGCCTAGATCCTAGAAGTTCAGCCTGATTTTTCAAAAGATTCAAATCTCTCACGAGACCATTTACTTCTTTCTGCCTGTGTAATAAAGGTGAGGTGACGATGATGTGGATCGATGGTAGAAATTCTGGATCTACAAGCTTACTGTTTGTTTGCTTGTGGTTCAATTTCAATTTCGGAGTGGCAATATTCCTCGTCCAAAGTCCAATCTTTGGTGGCTTAGGAACTGGTCGCATAGCTGATGGCAGGTTTGGGTATCGTATTGCATGTTTGGATTTCGAAAAGAAACCTCGTATATTTTTTTGAACAAAAGTAGCAGTCACCAACGATCTTTTAGCTCTCTCCAGACCATAGGGACAGCAAACGACACTGATGGACGTGAACCTTTTAACCACGCTCTTAAGCATCTTGCACACGAATTGTAACGTATGTGGGGAGCCCAGCTTCTGTCCTGATCACCCACTTGGCATCCAAAATATAAATCATACGCCTTTTTAACAAGAGGGGTAAAAGTTTGTTTTGGGGATTTCAATGTTAGTTCGCCACACACAAAATAAATCGGCACTGGTTACACATTTTTTAGACATCATTAAAGTTAAAACGCGAAAGCAATGAATGCTTTCAACAAAAGTTAATAAACATAGTAGATATAGCTGAAAAGTACCTTAACACCAAAATCAACAGAGCACTTGAAACAATGAAAGAAAATAATTTTCCGCTTGACAGCCACTGTGAAATCACCTGACCACCTTTAGACCAATCACAGACCACAAAAACATTTCGAATAACCAGTGAGCAACACGTGTCGCAATAATGACCAATAGCCGTAGGGATGTTCCTTTGCTTAGCAGGCGTTTGATATAATTTGGATAATTTTTGTGGAACATTAACGTAGTTTTCTGGAAAAATGGTGGGTGTTAGAGAAAAAATAACATATTCGTAATCAGCGCATCAAAATACATATAAATCAGCAGAATTTGTGCAAAGGACAGAAATTGTGTTGTGTAGTGATATCTTCATATCTTGTGGCGAGTACAAACCAGTAAATAGAATATTATACTATAATAATAGAATAATACTGTGTGGTGGCGTGCGAGGTGGGAGGCCAGTCAATGGAAGCAGGCAGCGACAGCTGCACCACTCACCCACTGGCGGGATATACCGACTTAACCGAGAAATCGGGTTATCTGTGATCATGGCCCGCCCATCAGTCTCGAATAGCGAGTACTGTAGTTCACTTTGACCTTCAGTTGGCGAAGAATAATTTATTTTTGAAAGTATTCGAAGAATTGATCGATTGATTGAAGGTTTAACCGCCGCCAGTATGCCATGAATGACAAAATTTCCGTGAAAACATTTAACTTAAAATCTACTTCGATAAATGACCAGTATTTACATCACAAATAGTCATTAATAGCCCGCTTTAGTTTTCGCAGTTTTAGCGCCATCAAGGCAGTCTTTAAAACTAGACCCTCTGAACACTTCCATCATTTAATATTACCTAGGGCACCTCCAGGAGTCTCCCTCAGAAAGGTTTTCTGGTTGAGTAAACAGATCGATGCACGCCTCCAATGTAGTGTGTCTGCTCCGCTGCACAGCCTCTTCCTGTTCAACCTCACAGTCGATCTAAAAGCAAGATCAAAACTCTTATTTACACTTCAGGAATTCATGAAGTGGTCATTTTATGGAGGGTAATTTTTCTTTCGGCTCCTAAAAGCAGTTATGAGTGATACATTTTAGTATTTCTATCGTTAATTAATCACGAAATATCCAAATGCAAGTATTTAAAAACCTAGATTTTTCATGAAAGTAAAAACTAAAAAATGTACGTAATTTACAAATACTAATGAATACCCAATCCTACTTTCAAAAGGGAGCTAGTTCCATAAAACAAAAACATCAATAATTTAAATACTAAAAAAATCTTTTTCACTTCTTCGGTACTCCTCCTCCTCACCTCTTTATTTTGAACAAAACAGTGAACAGGAAATCTCTCGTTTGTACACCAGTCCATGGCTAGGAACTGAATCTCTCTCAAATCCAAGGGTTCTGTACCTAAGTTGCAAAAGAAACATTTAATAGCTAATAATTAATTTTAATTATTTTCAACTTGCCATTTCAAATTTTCTAAATTCGTTTATACAATTCAATCCATTTAGTGAAAATACTTCCAAACTTTTAATAATCACACACAGCCAAAAGTCTACTAAAATTAAGGCTTTAAAATTTTTACCTTTATCAGTGAAGGGTTCTCCATGTGGGGTTGCCATATTCTGAGCCCTCATATTAACGGGTCTAAGGGTGAAAAGTCTGGTGGCTGGGGTAAGAGTCCGTTGAGGAGTGGCTGCCTTGCCTTTTGGTGAAGAGGAGAGCTGAGGGATCTCCTCACCTCCACTGCTGTTACTGCTAATGGAACTGCTACGGTGCATTCTCATCGACCTACCCCCTTGATACATAGCACCAGAAGGTCCCCCACTCGCTCCCCCGCTTAGGGGCCAGTCGGCTTCGGCTCTATCCTCACCAGAATAAGCCCCACTTTCAATATCACAATCTTTGGCCTCTCCACTTCCCTCACTATCAACCTGTTACAATACAGTTAGTAAAACCATTTAGAGATTTGACAGCACTTTACAAATTATATTTAAAGCGATTTCTATTCACTATTTGGAAAAAAGAAATGGGTTTCTAATAACGACAGTTTCAAATGAAAGCTTAAAGCTGTACAAAGAAGTTTTGAGTCATACATAACATATATTAGAATTACCTTCCTGTTCAAAATATTAAATGTAATTTCGTTAATAACCTAATTCCCTCTTTTACTCGCTACTTCTGTTCAAGAAAACACTTATCAGTTATGCCACAAAAACATAGTTGCAGAAGTTGCCTAATTGGTTAGTGCCATTATTAAAACTGGAACCACAATTCCGAAACTAAGTTCAACAAAGTATTGCGTGTTTGTCATTACTAATAATAATTAATTCACCGCCGTTTACGTCCATATACGTCAAGGAGTCAATGCTGAAGATAGGAGCGTGTCCACACATCGGGGAGACGGGAAAGGTAATGCACAGTAATCCGAAGGTAGCAATGGTGGTCGTCTATATTTACAACTTTCTATAAAGAGGTGGCTAACCGTAAATGGAATGAGACGCTTATAATACACAAGGAAAGGGCGCTACAAAGAGTGCGAGAGCCTGTTGTGTTCAGTTCGCAGCCGAAGGACGACGACGACTTCCCAACGTCAGTAAAAATAATTAGGAGGAGTGAATGGATTTAATCCTCCAGAGTTTATTAGCCTTCAAGGCGTGCCATAAACCAGAATTTCCATAAAACCTGAACACCGACTAAAGACTACTTCCTTTTACCTACACACGAGGTATATACAGATAAAAACGCGCAGAACAAACAGGTATCCAATAAAGTATTTAAAATTTGATGGACGATCTGGACTGTATAGATGATAAAACACAGTTGAGAATGCGGAGCAATCCTTCGTAAAGCCCTCAGGATGGCAGATAATTCAGCCATATACATTGAATGCCAAGTTATTATGCAAATTAAAAATGTGAACATATCGCTTTCGTGCCACGCATTCAAGTTGTCCTTCATAGGGTTCGTGCAGTGTGTGTGTGAAGGAAGGAATGTGTGGAAAAGTGGAAAAATTTCTGAAAGTTCTTCCCAACAGAAAACCATTGGTCAAATGCGGTGCTGGGATTAGCGGCGCTAACTTTGTATTAGCGATACTGTTAACGCCGCTAATTTTCAAAACTGTTAGCGAAACAGGTAGCGGCGCTAAGTTTTTAAAAAAAGTCACTCGCTAATTTTTCAAAACCACTCTTACTAAAATTTGGTTTGCCGACTGCAATCTCCATTATAAAAGACTGCAGCAGCACTAACTGCGAGTTGATCATGACATCAGCATGTAGAGGTTGTAAGCTGTAATTTGTTGGACAGACTCCTTATATCCACTGCTCTGCTTGTGGCAAAACATGTTGCTTGTTACGGACGGAAGGCAGAACATATATAAATTGGGGCGTCTGTCTTCAGAAAAAATTAGCGACAAAATTAACGTTAGCGGCGCTAAATTTTATGGTAGTTAGCGTTAGTGTTGACGGCGCTAACTTTCATAGTAGTTAGCGGGCACAGCACTGGTCAAATGTTGCCCGATTGCTGATGGTCGTTCTACTTTTGATATTTCTTGAGACTATCATAGCATTAAAAAATAATGGATATCACCACCAAAGTCAGAGAGGACGAAAGGCCACGCCCCACAATACGCATCGCATCAAGCTGGTAGTTGTCAGGCAGCCTCTTTCCATCAGCAAGAATGCGTGACAAACAAAACTGAAGAGCAACTTATATATAAATTAAACCATGGTTTTCAACTTTTCATTACAACAATGGATAAAAGTGAAATACATTAAATATAATCAAGCGAGACCGTGAGACAATCCAAAGGAGAGAACCCATCACACTGCCATGAAGAGAAGTACCAAGGTTGCAAAGGCAGTGAAATCTCATGGAGTCTTCTCAGTAGAAAAATTAAAACCATGGGTGAACCCCCTGCAAATGACGTTCGGCAGAATCAGGGCGTGCGGGTGCACAATACATTATAGTCATCAACGTACAAGGTAGAAGTATGCCCGATAAAGGCATCGAGGAAAGGAATTAATAGTTATTGCAAAACTAGTGCATCTTAAAACACGCCCTTTGGTACACCCTCCCACTGATCTCTCAGTTGGAAGCCTCCAGGCCTACCCAGAGTGCGTCAGTCAGAACTCGAGAGCAGGGGTGGTGAACCTTTTTACAGTCGCGTGCCAAAACAAACGTGTAAAGCATAAAAAAAAATTCGCGTGCCCACCAAAGTTTATATATATTACACCAAATTATAAACATTGAGCCTATTATTTTATACTCCTTTTTTGGATAATTTCTATGCTTAGGCGTGCCAGGCAAATTTGATCGCGTGCCCATTTGGGCACGCGTGCCATAGGTTCGTCACCACTGTTCTAGAATAAGCGCAGGAGACGGGAGAGAAATCCTCAACAAAGACGAAGCTCAAAACGGTGTCACACAGCATACTTTTCTCAAAAAGTAAACAGTCACAACCACTCCCCTAAGGAGCATGGCTTTATTTAAAATATGAATTTTCTCGAGACCACATTAGCTTAGCGTTGACCAGTTGAAAGACCATTCAACAGTAAGAGGGAACAGCGTTGTCTTTATTAGATTTGGAAAATACAAGAATGGTGACTATTGGGCACAAGTGAAGGAAACTTCAGGCGTTTCAAATACTATTGTAGAGATAAAGGATATACTGCAGGGCAAGGGAAGAGCAGCGAATTATCAATTAAGAAAAGTCCCCCAATCCCGGGGAAGGGTCCGAAATCTGCGCGAGGGCAACATGGAGTTCATCATACGGAGAGAGATCATTATACTCGGCCTCATTTTGTAGGCCAATACGAAGCGGGGCTTTACGCACACGGAACGAAGAAGAAATGGTGCTCTGAGCCACCAGCAACCCAGCATACAGTTTCAGGAAAAGCTTCCATAAATGCTAACGAGTCCACCATACTATTTGTGACGACCTTTAATACGGGGACCCAGAATCTTGCCCAAAACACATCGCCTTGTGCTCATACACGCGTATGTTAAGTTTCATCAATTTATATTGAATGATTCAAAAGTTCTGGCGAGGACCTCTATTTGACCTTTGACCCTTATTTGTGACCGATCTTTGATGAAGTGATCCGATTCTTGTTCATGACACATTGTTGCGTGTGTGTGTGTGTGTATGGGGGGGAGGTCATCAATGACGCGGAGCTTCATTTGATATTTGACCTTTGACGCAACAATTTGATTCTTGTTCACGATACACTCGTCATAAGCCATGTGTGTATGAAGTTTTATCAGTATGTTGCCAAGTTCAAAAGTCACGGCGCAGTCACGTAAAAGCTCCATTTGACCTTTCATGCAGGGACCAGACATCTTGTGATGATCGACACGTGAATGAAGTTCCAGCAATTTAAGTTAAGCGCTTCAAAAATTATGGCTTGGACAAGTGCAATCCAGTATGAACCCTTCAAATTCATTTGGCGAAGACAAAAATTAACTCGTAGACTACATAAGAGCAAGAACTGGATAATATAACCTTTGGTTAGCTTCCGCCCGAATTGTTCATTCTGACGAAGGTCAAGCCTTTTACTCCACCTTTGACCTACAGTTTAACGTGGAATCCGAACCACGCCGCACCAGCAGCCCGGCATCTTAACCACTAGGCCACCCAGGGTACCCATTTATCCACCAACCACTGTGTGGAAAGATGAACAGCTGGGTTTTGCTGCGTGCTGGCTGCCGTCACCGGGTCTCGAGAGACCCGGGGCCGATGGATTCGCAGCCAGCGACGCTAACCACTACACCACCACCAAGGCGCATATTATTTAAATTTAATTTGTATAGGAATGGTTAGTTTATACGTTCTCCCAAATCTTCTAGATTATGCACCTCGGTGGTGTCGTGGTTAGCATCGTTGACTACGAATCCATCGGCCCCGGGTTCCATTCCTGGTGACGGAAGGCGGCGAGAAGCAAACCCAGCTATTCATTCTTCCACACAATAAAAAAAACTTGTTGGGAGATTACTAGGCTACGGAGGGTACCCATTTAAGACGCTGGGCTGCTGATCAGGTCGTCGTTAGATCGAATCCGAACGAGAACTTTGTAATTTCTAACCACCTGTGGTAGGTTGTGGTTCGGATTCCACATGAAGCTGTAGGTATAAGGTGGAGTAAAGAGCTTGACCTTCGTCAGAATGAAGAATTTCGACGGAAGCAAAACGAAGGTTAACCCAATGTTATCAGTTAAGTTAAAAAATTTCGCAGCATTATGCTTATTTCGAGGTAATCCTTTGTCAAATTAGAAGTAAAAGTTGGTCCTGAGAAATTGAAAGACAAAACAGCCTTACCAAAATCACCTTAATCTACTTCTCTTACCTCCATTTCTTCAGCATCGCTCGAAATATCTCCGCTGGAGGTACTGCCGTGTCTTCGTCTTGTATTTCGTGTCTGCGACACGGGAGGTTGAAAAATATCGACAGAATACCTGGCGTAATTCTCAGCCATTTGACTTAGGTTGGAATAAGTGACTGAGCCCTCGGGTAAGGATAAAATAAAAGGAGAGCCAACTGGATCAGGCAGTAATTTGCAATGGGGCTGGAAAAAAATAAAAATCTCATTACGGCAAATCAATTACTTTATTCCAAAAAACGAGTTGTATATACAAATTTTATTGGCAGGATATGAATCACATAATATAGTACAACATTCTTGAAGGTAATAACCGATAAGAAATCAAATAAATTTAAAAAAAAATTATGATAATTATGACACGGAAGTACATGTAGTGACAATACACACACTTTTTTTTTAACTGCAAGCAAGACAGTATATAGTATATATAATGTAAAGAACAACGCTTGTTAGAAGTGTCCGCACAAGAGGAGAAAACGAGCAATGAAAAATGAGGCACCTCCCGAGAATCGAACCCGGGATCATCCGATTGCCGGTCAGATATGCTAACCATTACACCGAGACCTTCCACGAATCAAATCTCTTAATTCTCCCACGTACCTACGTTTTCTCCTCTCCTCTTGTGAGGACACTTCTAACAAGCGTCGTTCTTATATATATATATATATATATATATATATATATATATATATATTTATTTATTTATTTGGGTGGTCCAAAAAAAAAAAAAAAAAAATGTATGAAAAATATATTTCTCACGACATTTGCCCATATTCCAGAACCACTAGTGATGTTGGAAATAAAAAAAAAACGCAAAACTCTGGCAAAATTCTTCAAATTTGCGCCACCCTTAAATATTAATGGATTTAGCTCAAAATCCGGTCTGAGGTCTTTTTCCATATAAGGAATGGGAAAATGCATCAGGAGCTCTTATTTGTGCATTTTAGAGTTTTACCATACATGTGTCGCTCACTCTAAAATACAGTGTATATTGGGGGGGGATGTCGAAATATATAAAAAATAGAGTTTCTCCAATTCCACATTATGCATGTAGTTGGAAACGATGATGATAACATCTTGTAATAAAAAATGAGTATATGCAATCCCTTTTACCCCTTCCAGAGCATCCCCCCCATTTTACTCTCTCCACAGATATAAATCCCAAATGTGACAATCATGCATTATATTAAGTCTTATTAAGTAGATTAGATTATTTAGATAGATTGAATAGATTACATAGATTAATTTAGATAGATTAGATGAATTATATAAATTGTCACGTTTTTTGTAGTTTCAGAGTTTCAGATTGTTTATGATTGAATGAGTTATGATTTAATTCCAAATGAGTTATATTAAATTCAGATTGAATGATTCAATTGCTAGAATTTAACAGTTTCTTGTTATTAATGCTACTAGGCCTAAATAAGTGAAATCATGGCGACAAGAAGCAAAACGCACAATTCAACATTTGGTCACCCTGCAGAATTTCCACCTTCAATGACTGACGTATTTAGGCATTATTTACTGGTAAGAAAACGAGAAGAACTGATTTCGAAAGGTTCTAGAACAGCAAAAGAATGTTACAGAATTGTCACTAAAGATGTGGAAGCCATTTGGGAGAAGTTTTCCTTTCCACATATAGGATTTGAAGGAATAGCTATAAAAGTTGAATGATTGACAGAATCTGCAGCAAAGCTAAATAAAGTACCATTAAAACAAAGAAACAACAGTTTTCAGCAAAGGTGGAGACATTCAATGAAATGTTTGATACTTGTACTTGTTACAATAAAAAAAATCAGTCGAATGGATTGCAGATGTGATATTAGAGTTCCAATGATTGAGTGGGAGTCTTTTGTGGGGCAGAAACAAAGAAAAAACCAACTAGGACCAATTGACAGAGTAACAACTTCCCCAAGAAAAAGGACTCACGATAGAGTTAAAGGATTAGAAAGAAGAGGCAAGATAAGCCTAGATATGAATGTTGCCTCAACCAGCAAACTGGACCCTTTACATATTATGGAAGATGAGAGCATGGAAATTGATGATGACATTGATGATGACAGCGATGATATTGACTTTGTTCCAGATTTTGAGCTGAGAGAAAACCATCAGAACAATTATTTATGATAACTTGACAATAACAGCAGATAGATACCGTGTAAGTTACAGAGCTACTGCAGCTATAGTAAATGCAGCTTTGAAGGATATGGGAATATTAGACGAAACCAATATGTTGGATAGGAAAAAAGTGGAAACAGAAAGAATACGTGTGGGTAAAAAGAACATACTCAAAGTGAAATCAGAGAACACAGATTGAAGGCATCGGATTTGATGGTAGAAAAGATCAAACTAAGACAAAGGGAATGGAGTACGAAGAATATTATGTAATAGTCAAAGAACCTGGTGATGTTTACATGGATCATATTGCTCCAGATAACGGAACTGCTTGTTATATTGCAGATGAAATAATAACTTTTATAGTTGATTCTAACAGCAAAGAATCCCTCAAAGCTTTGCTATGCGATGGCACCCCAGTGAACACTGGCAGGATTGGTGGTGCTAAAACTGATTGAATTATATATGGACAGGCCAGTACAATGGTTGATTTGCCTTTTACATGCAAACAAACTGCCCTTCAGGCAGGCATTTGAAGCAATTGATGGAAAAACTTCAGGACCAAACACCTTCAAAGGTTCTCTTGGAAATAAACTCTGAGAGGATTTGACCAAACTGGATATAGTTGATTATACCCCTGTAGAGGGCAACATTAAAGTAGTTTCGGCCAATACTGTTAGAAGTTTCAGCAGTGACCAAAAATATATGTATGAAATGTGCATTAGCATACAATCTGGATGCATCTCACAAGCGTTAGCCACCAGATCCCCAGGTGCCCTCCATTATGCAAGATGGCTAACATGAGCAACCAGGATCCTGCACTTATATGTCTCCACACGGAATCCAGACAAAAACATCCAAGACCTAGTAAAAATTATAATGCTGGTTTATGCTCCAGGCTGGTTTTCGATAAAGTCTCATCCAGAGCTGGGCAGTATTTAAATACATTTGTATTTAAATACGTATTTAAATACATTTGTGTATTTAGAACTGTATTTATAAATACATTGTTTTTCATGTATTTAAATACAGTATTTAAATACTTTAATGAGTATTTAAATACTCAAAATATAAAAATGTAAATACTTTTACTGGTTTAATACATGTTCTGTACTAGCACAGTATGACGTGTCGACAGTGTAGTACAGCATGGTTCATGTTTCAACGTGTCAGTTCAATCAGTTGTGTGCCACTCTTAGTCGAAAGTGGTTGATTTCTTTATCGTGTGCGTGTCATGGCTTCAACAAGCAAATCCGGTGAATCAAACAGTGATATATCTGCAGATAACAATTTAGTGCACCCTCTGTTTCATGGAAACTACTTTAAAATTAAACCTAAAGACAGTAATAAGGTAAAGTGCACCTGCTTGCTGCGTAAACACGAAGTCTCTGCTGCAAGCAATGCTACAACGAATCTGTACACTCATCCTTTATCAAACATTTTATATTGTTGTTACTCATGAATTAGTGAATGCATATGTTAAAATTTGTATGTATTTAAAATGTATTTAAATACAATTGATGTATTTTGTATTTAGTATCTAAATACATTTGTAAAATGTATTTAGTATTTAAATACATTTCTCCCATGTATTTAGTATTTAAATACATTCAATGTATTTATTGCCCAGCTCTGGTCTCATCCAAAGGCAAATGAGGGGGCATCTAATTTTTGGTATATCATGCACTTGCTTAAAGGCTTAGATAAAAAGCATCGGATGATTATGGAGCGTGTCCTCAGAAATAATGCCTATTTTGCTCACCCAGAGAATATCTTACTCTCAATGATAACACACACAAGAAGCAAGATCAGAGAGCTGGCTCTTCAGCACATCATTCGAGCAAGAATAGGAGCACCAATGCGAGAAATTTTGAGCTGCCAAAAACACTGAACTTTGAAGCAGACAATTATACTAACATGATCAACTGGGACAACGAAACCATCACACCATCACCCCACCACCTATTTTACAGAATTTGACAAATGATGATCTTAAAGTTCCAAATGAACCACTTCAGGTTATTCCTTTTCCCTGTCACAGCCAGGGAGTAGAACATGCTGTAAATGTGGTAACAGAAGCATCACAATATAGAATTGGTTACGAAAACAGACAAATTATTTTGAATGTACTGGAGTCAAGAAAAAAGCTACCTGTGTTCCAATGGAAAGGCCAGTGGTGTCAGTAATTTACGATTTTAAATTTCTTAAGGTGAATATTTTGGTTTTAATATGCTTCAATTGATTCTTTAAGTAATATATGGAGAAAGATTTTATGTATATATATATATATATATATAATATATATATATATATATATATATATACAGGGTGGGCGGAAAGTAGCTCCCTATTTTGGATTGGTAAAAAATACGTATATTATCCATTTATTTCAGAAGAAATAATATGAAAAGGTAGGCATACATGGTAGGTTTTATCTAAAATTCAATGTGGGCTCCAACTCTTTCCACCAGCTTCTGGAGCCGCCCAGGAATGGCGTCCACTGACTTTAGCAGGAACTCCGGCGGGATGGAGGACATGACTTCCCGAATTCGGTCCTCCAGTTCTTCCAATGTCCTCGGTTTGGTGCGGTAGACTTCTTCCTTTACCCACCCCCAAAGAAAGAAGTCGCACGGTGTCAAGTCGGGGCTCCTGGCTGGCCATGATGTGGACCACGACGACCCATCCAACGCCCAGGGAAGTGGGCATCCAGCCACTCACGGACAACAAGAGCGAAGTGCGGAGGGGCGCCATCTTGCATAAATATCAGATCGTCGATGTTCTCCCATGTGCTGACAACCGGCCAGACCTCGTTTCGCAACATAGCAAGGTACCGCTCAGCATTCATGGTGTTGCGCAGAAGGAACGGGCCCACAACCTGATCTGAGGTCATACCACACCACACCGTTACACTGAACCGATTCTGCCGTTTTTCAGCAGTAACCATGCGACTTCTTTCTTGGGGGTGGGTAAAGGAAGAAGTCTACCGCACCAAACCGAGGACATTGGAAGAACTGGAGGACCGAATTCGGGAAGTCATGTCCTCCATCCCGCCGGAGTTCCTGCTAAAGTCAGTGGATGCCATTCCTGGGCGGCTCCAGAAGCTGGTGGAAAGAGTTGGAGCCCACATTGAATTTTAGATAAAACCTACCATGTATGCCTACCTTTTCATATTATTTCTTCTGAAATAAATGGATAATATACGTATTTTTTTTACCAATCCAAAATAGGGAGCTACTTTCCGCCCACCCTGTATATATATATATATATATATATATATATATATATATATACAGGGTGGGCGGAAAGCAGCTCCCTATTTTGGATTGGTAAAAAATACGTATATTATCCATTTATTTCAGAAGAAATAATATGAAAAGGTAGGCATACATGGTAGGTTTTCTCTAAAATTCAATGTGGGCTCCAACTCTTTCCACCAGCTTCTGGAGCCGCCCAGGAATGGCGTCCACTGACTTTAGCAGGAACTCCGGCGGGATGGAGGACATGACTTCCTGAATTCGGTCCTCCAGTTCTTCCAATGTCCTCGGTTGGTGCGGTAGACTTCTTCCTTTACCCACCCCCAAAGAAGAAGTCGCACGGTGTCAAGTCGGGGCTCCTGGCTGGCCATTGATGTGGACCACGACGACCCATCCAACGCCCAGGGAAGTGGGCATCCAGCCACTCACGGACAACAAGAGCGAAGTGCGGAGGGGCGCCATCTTGCATAAATATCAGATCGTCGATGTTCTCCCATGTGCTGACAACCGGCCAGACCTCGTTTCGCAACATAGCAAGGTACCGCTCAGCATTCATGGTGTTGCGCAGAAGGAACGGGCCCACAACCTGATCTGAGGTCATACCACACCACACCGTTACACTGAACAGATTCTGCCGTTTTTCAGCGGTAACCATGGGATCCTCTCCTGCCAGTAGTGGCAATTGTGGCGGTTGACAAAGCCTCCGACGTGGAACACCGCCTCGTCGCTCCAGAGGATGTTGCGGAAGAGATGGGGCCAGTCTTCATGCCAAGCCAGCATGATTTCCCCGAACTCCATGCGAATGTCGCAGTCCTCGTCCAAGAGAGATTGGCAGTAATGCGGCTTCCACGCACGCCAGTTCAGCTCCTTCAGCACAGTTCGCACTGAGTAGCGGGAGAGTCCACTTTCCCGAGCTGCCTGGCGAGTTGACTTTCGTGGACTCCGTGCGAACATTTCCTGAACTGCCTGCACCGTCTCCTGGGCCCTGGATGTCGAAGGGCGACCACATCTTCGAACATCTGCCACAGACCCGTGGTCATGAGCTTCGAGTGGCAGTTCTTGATCGTTTTCGGGTCCACTTGGGCACGTGGTCCGTGAATGGCCCGCCACCATCTTTGAACTCGAACTACAGATTGCCAAACTTCGTACCGTGCCGCCAACTGGGCACGCTCCTGCAGTGTTAAACGCTCAGCCATGTTACCCTTCAATCTGAAATGAAAAAAAAAAAATGAACGTTACAATTGTACCACTTAGAGAACACAAAGAGAACACTTTAGAGAAAAAAGATTACCGTTACAATTGTACCACTTTAGAGAACACACCATAACAATATAACAATACAATCACAATTTATACATAATTTATATGTAATTTAATTAGGGAGCTACTTTCCGCCCACTGTATATATACATATACATATATATACATATACATAACATATATATATATATATATATATATATATACGGTATATATACATATTTATTTATTTATATTTATATATATATATATACACATTTATTTATATATACATACATTTTTATATATATATATATATAATATATATATATATACATACATTTATTTATATATATACATACATTTATATATATACATACATTTATATATATATATTATATATATACAGGGTGTCCGAGAATTATCTGTACAATTTTTGGCTGTTATTAACAGTCAACCATGAAGTGTAGAAATTCCAGTGTTGTCCCATTTTACAGAGAATCTCATAAGTTCTTTCTGATACCAAGTTTTGACAAGTTTTGTAGAAATTCCAGTGTCCAAAAATTATCTGTACAATTTCATCTTTTAATAAAATTCTTGATAACACACGTAAAATTCTTAAAGAAGATTATTTAGAATCTGTATTTTCAAAAGTTTCTTTTATTAAAGTAACATTGTTACAAACATTCAATATGTGCACCATCAGTGATTCGCAAAACATCCAATCGATAATCCAAATGTTGCCATGTACGCTGCAGCATATCCACATCAATTCGTTCAATAGCAGCTGTGATTCTTGCTTTTAAATCATCAATGTCTGTCACCCGCGTATTGTAAAGAAAAAACTTGTCAAAACTTGTTATCAGAAAAAACTTAATGAGTTTCTCTGTAAAGTGGGACAACACTGGAATTTCTACACTTCATGGTTGACTTTTAATAACAGCCAAAAATTGTACAGATAATTTTCGGACACCCTGTGTATTATTTATATATATATATATATATATATATATATTATATATATATATATATATATATATATATATATATATATATATATATATATATATATATATATATATATATATATATATATACACTTTTTTATATATATATATATATATATATATATATATATATATATATTATATACACACACACACATATATATATATATATACATACATACAGGGTGTCCCATAAGTCCAGCATCATAGGAAAAAAAATTAAAAAAAGGCAAAACAAAAGCTTTTATTTACAGAACGTGCTCAATATGTCCAACATTGTTTTCAATACACAAATTCAGACGTGATACCCAGTCAGCAAGCACATGGTGAATGATGTCAGGAGTAATGGTGTTACATGCCCCAATAATGTGCCGCAAATGTTCAACACTCCTAATTTTCTCTGCGAGATAAAAATCGTGGCGTGAGATCCGGGCTTCTAGCTGGCCATTCCACAGGCCCTCGACGTCCTATCCAATGACCAGAGAATTGTTGGTACAGGTATTTCCTTACTTGGGTGCTGTAATGTGCAGGAGCGCCATCTTGCTGGAACCATGTTGGGAAATTTCCTTCTTCGTTCAAGACACTGGGAAGTGCTTCTTCCTTGAGCATACATAGGTAGGTGCCCCCAGTGACATGTTCATCAAAAAAGAGGGGGCCTATGATGCGATCCTTCCAAATGCCACACCATACCATCACCCGAGATGCACCTTGTTCCTTTGAAGAGGTATACCAGTGAGGGTTGTTTTGAGACCAGTAGCGGGTGTTCTGTCGATTTACCTCACCATTTCCATAAAAAACAGCCTCGTCACTGAACAGAATGGTGGACGGGAAATTCACATCCCAAGCATAGACATTATGGCCTGTAGAAAGAGAAAAATTCATGGTTTGTAGAAATAGAAAAAATATGAATCTCTCTTATGGGACACCATATAATATATATATATAATATATATATATATATATATATATAATATATTATATTAGGGTGTTTCACCTTATAAGGGTTGAATTTCTTTTTTTCTTTTGAAAGTCTCACCCTCTCAAAATATTTGATTAGTTGTGTAAACTGATGTTATGGAATTTTGTGAAGTTTAATGAACATCTTAAGGTGCCTCATGCCTTGTAAAGTTTGGCTTGCTTGGGTAAAATCTATAAATAACGACTACATTCATAACAAGACAATTATTCTAAAATCTGACAAACTTGAGAAATTAATAACTATTTATTTTCAGCATTATATGCCGTTATTTAGTTATTTTATATTCAAATTCATTATTTATAATGTAATATTAGGTACGTAAAGCTTAAGGAATGTTCTCAAAATTTTTTTTTTTTTTTATTTAATTGAGCACATAAAATTATTTTGTAGTATTGTTGGAAATTAGTTTGTTGAATTGTGTTTTGCTCTTAACTTGTCACTAGTTGACCCACCAACACTGTACATTTTTAAGTTAATAAAAATAAACTAAATAGAAACAGTTATGAAACAGTAACAGTATTGATAACTTTCATATAATTCTTTTGTTTCAGATTCATGGCAGCTAGGCAAAAAAGACAAGAAATTTTTCTTATAGGGAGCAGTCTCGCTCACAGTATCAGGAGATCTAAGTTACCATGTATTGGAGATGTCCTGAAGCGATTTTATTACTTCCATCAGGAAGAGAATGACACAATTAAAGAAGCAGCCAACAAAACTTTTGATGAAATATTGCTATTCTGGAACAAAGCCAGAATCCCAACTAGACCCAAACAACATGTTATTACAAAAATTGAAGGTTTATATGCCACATGGAAGCAGCTACAAAAGAATAAAACGAAGTTCTACTACAGAAAACAAGAAGAGAGAAGATTTTATCAGCACTTTCCCAAATCTATTTGATATAGCTCACGCTGATGCAGCAAAACTGATCCAGAACCCCGAGGACCTTCAGTTCTTGCAAGCTCAGAGAGAGCCTGGACGACGGGGAACTATGGCTGGAATAGACAAGGTAACAATGGAGAAGGAAAGGCGACGTTTTGAAAGAGTAGCAAATGAAGAAAGAGAAAACAAAGATGCAAGAAAGAAATAGCAAGCACATCAAAAACTGTGGATTCGACTAAAACAAGTGATTCTACTCAATCAGATAGAGAGAGTTCCTCCTCTTCTCATGATTCTGATTACTTGCCAACTGTTGGAGGTACAACTGGGGGAACTTCAATTGCAAAAAAAACAAAAGTCCATCATGACTCCAGACCTCTGCGCCACTCTAGACAGAACTTTCATGAGTGATAGGGAGGCTGTTCATCTCCTAACGTCACTAATAAGGAGTCAAGTGATTCAGCATCCTGAGATTTCCGTCAGCCATTCAACGTATACAGAGCAGAAAGAAGCACCACCTAGAAGCTGCAATACAGCATGAAAAGAAAATTAAGAATCCTTGGTCAATAAGGTGCTTGTTGTTCACTGGGATGGAAAAATTATGCTTGATTTGACTGGTAAAGAAAAGGTAGATAGACTGCCAATTATTGTATCTGGTGATGGGTCAAGAAATACTTGCCATTCCAAAAATTTCATCTGGAACTGGTGTTGCTCAAGCTGATGCGGTGGTTTCTACATTACGAAATTTCAATCTTCAAGACTCGGTGAATGCTATGAGCTTTGATACAACACCGTCAAATACGGGTGGACGTGGTGGTGCATGCATCCTTATCGAAAATAAACTTGGAAGGGTTGTTGAATCTTGCATGTCGTCACCATATATTCGAACTTCAAGTCGAAAAGGCCTACACTTTCTTGATGGGATTATCTACAGGACCAGAAATCCTGTTGTTTAGAGATTTAAGGAAAGCTGGAAATCCCTTGATCTCTCATCTTTCACACCCTTCAAGGGGAGCTGGAAGATGCAAATGTCACTCAGTTGATTTCTTTGCTACAACAATACTTAAAGATGAGCAACAAGAGAAGATTACCGGAACTGCTGAGCTGTGGATTATAGTTCTAGGTGAAACTCCGCCAAGAGTTATTAAATTCAAAAGCCTGGAGCCATACACAGAGCAAGATGGATGTCAAAAGCTCATTTATGCCATCAAATTATTTCTTTTCCGACATCAAATGAATATAACTGCCAGAGAAATAAGAGGAATCATGAGGTTTGTGATTTTTGTTGTCCGTGTGTATCTGGTAGCCTGGTTCACTGCTCCATTGGGAAGCAGTTCTCAATGTTTTCAAAAGACACTTGTGGTACTTAGGAGAAGAGTTGGTTGCTTTCAGCTTCTTTGACGATGCGGTGGACATTCGCGAAAAAAAGGAAATGGTAATTGCATTGGAAAATCGTTTAAAAGGTAGGTGTCTTAAGGCATCCAGTGATGGAACATGGAAACCCTTACATCATTATGTTACAACAGCAACAAAGAAGTTCTTCAGCAAACTGAACCTTGATCTAACCTTTCTGAAGAACGATCCAGCTTTATGGGAAGAGGATGAAAATTACAAAGTAGCAAAAAAAATTGTTGGTTCTTTACAAGTCGTGAACGATACAGCGGAGAGAGAGCTGTAGCTCTCAGTGAGCTCTCCTCGGGGAAATTGACAAAAGATGAGAAGCAGTACCAATGTCTCATCCAATGTGTGAAGCAACACCGGAAATTGTTTCCAAACGTCAAGAAGTCAACTGTACTGTGACAGTCATTACATTTGAGAAATACCGCTATCTGAAATATCTTAATAAAACAAAAACAGTAATTTTAAACACTCATGAATAATACTATCTTGGAAAAAACTTTGGCTCTCTTGAGCACCTTTTATTTTTTGTTGTATTGTAATGAAAGTTTATAATTTTTAGTTTTGTATGAAATGGAATAATTTTAAATGATGAGAGAATAAATTTTTAAATTTCATTTTTTTGAAACCTAACATATATATATATATATATATATATATATATATTATATATATATATATATATATATATATATAAAACTTACTTTAACTTTACTTATATCACTATTTACTTTAATCTTTGTCATTTATCATTTTTTTATTCAAAGAATTGGTTTCAAATTTCATTTCAATTTAAAAAAAGGGGGGGCATATGCAAAGGGTAGGGGGAGGGGGGCATAGTGGTGTAATTACAGTATGTTGTTCAGGGGCCCAAAGGAAACTCGATCAGTGTGTAGAATAAGAGTACAAAATTTTGACCCCCCCCTAGTGTATATACATATGCGCGCCTCGGTGGTGTAGTGGTTAGCATCGCTGACTACGAATCCATCGGCTGCGGGATCGAGACCTGGTGACATCAGGTGGCGTGCAACAAAACCCAGCTATTTCAGTAGTTTCGGGAATCTTTCCCCATTATGGCAACCCCAATCAAGAGGGTTTTCGTG